>JACGDI010005232.1:745510-974540 GCA_014898725.1 Jacaranda copaia | reverse complement strand
TTTAAGAATCATATCTGAGCATCAGATCCTAGCATAGCTCAGGTTTTCCTTAACCCAATTATTTACATCCTAATTTAAGTTTAATCTCTAGTAAACACATCAATTCGAATCACAAAAAATATTCCTATATTGACCTAGGTCATAAAAAACCTAGGCTTTGATACCACCTCTGTGGCACCCCACTCAGGATAACCTCTAAATTGAGATATCGCCAATTCGATCTTATCTCATAACCCACAACATAGTTAGTAGGCCCATAAAAAAATTTCAAATTCTATATCAAAATAGCAACACACTCCAACTTAAACAAATTACCACAAAAGTACTATACACATGCTAGAGTCATCTAAAATCATCCAACAACATATATATACATGCCACAGATCTTGATTCAAACTTAACATATCATAACATCTCTAAACCAAAGTGCGATCAAGTGAAACTATAAACACATATAATCACCTAATTTATTGCAAATAGATTTTCTAATACAAGCCACAAGTGATGCCTTTCCTTTTCATATGTTTGGGAAATCAGGAATAGTAGAGATGGGTGAGTTATAAGGACTCAGTGAGGGATAACATAAAACAAATACATGGATCTGTCGAAGAAACAGTAATTCAATAGAGTATTATCAGGCAGGACAATGCAAAGAAAACATGAGTATGCCAGAACATAGTCATTATCAAAATTAGCTAACTAACTATATGCTCGGTTGTAATTAAAATGACAAGGCTAGTATAAGGGTATCACCTTATGCATCTAGGTAACCTCAACCGATACTACTCAACCTAGTGGTCAAGAGTTGCTACTATATCCAATATATATTCACAAGCATATCCACAGACACTAGGTCATATGACTTTAATCCTCAACTTACAAATGAAAATCTCACAAAATTTGTCTAACCATGAAATATTTCTCTAGATATATATTTTCTCAGAATAACCCTCTGCTCATTGACGCTATTTCCACAAATACTGCTCCCATAATGTGGATTTCCAAAGTAACTCTTTACGTACTGAATACAATTTTTCCTGAATAGTTAGTTGCTCTTCAGGTTCAACTTTAACGGATATTACTCACATAATGCCATAGTTCTTGATGACACCATCCATACAGTGGCTACACATTTATATGCCTAACATACCAGAAGTAAGAGATTATACACTAGTTGGCTATTCCGGTCATAGCCTCTTTTTACTTAATGTTGAGTGTTATCCCAAAAGTTCACGTCCTACTTAATTCCACATTCAATTTTATAATCGAATTTCATATTTTCTTGTCCAAAATTTCACATTCCAAGAATCCATCCTAACATAACTCAGGTATTTTTTAACTCAAGTATACACATATAAAGCATTATCAAAGCAAAGCTAAATCTTTACCAATCAAGAACTTCATATTTCAAGAATCATATCCGAGGATCAAATCCTAGCATAGCTCAGGTTTTCCTTAACTCAAGTATTTACATCCCAATTTAAGTTTAATCTCTAGTAAACACATCAATTCGAATCACAAAAAATATTCCTATATTGACCTAGGTTATAAAAAACCTAAGCTTTGGCACCACCTCTGTGGCACCCAACTCAGGATAACCTCTAAGTTGAAGTGTCACCAACTTAGACTTAAATCATAACGTACAACACATCTGATAGGCCTATAAAATTTCAATAGAACTTATAAATAATGACATACTTCAAACTTGAAGCACCACTACCTAAAACATAATGTACATGCCGCGTATTCCAATAGTACCCAAAAAATTTCAAATCTAAGCAATGATTAAGGAAAATCCCAAAGCAACATCTCATGAAACACAACATATATATAAATATATACATGCCATAATTCCCAAATACAAACTTGACATATCACAACATTTCTAAGTCAGAGCTTAACAAGCAGGTGAACCCATATGCACACATATTTACCCAAATTTGTACAAAACAATCTATTAGGCCAAATCATAAGCCCTTTTTCCACTTCATATCTATCTGGGAAGAAGTAAAGGATAACAAAAGGGTGAGTTTTAAGGATTCAGTGAGGGAAAGTACAATAAGCAAATAATAGATCTATCGAAGAAACAATAATTCAACAAAATAATAACTGGCATGATATTGCAAAGAAAACACGAATATTAGTGGGTACTTACTCAAGAATTGTTATTGTCGGCTTGAATGGCTCGGCTATCTCAGTCGACTTATTATGGGAGGTATTACCATCAGCCAACTCAACTGGCATACTATGGGAGGTTTTTCCTCAGCTTGTTTGGCCCAGATATCAGCTCGATCTAGACCAGGAAAGCTGCACCATCATTATTGCACCTTGATCAGGGTAGAAATAGGAGCAAACAAACTTGAACATAATATGCAATTCTAACAACCAAAGCATAATATGCATATCAAATTTTCTTTATTTTCGTAATTTGAAATGTATTAGCATGTCTCAAGCTTAACAATTAGGAACAACTTAATAGCACTCCCTAAGTATAGTAGTTGGGATCAACTTAATAGTCTAAAATTTATTCCTATATAACATAACATGTGTAACAAATGCCAGCAAGGCCAAGCATGCAAGATATAAAATGAATTCAAGCATGCTGACAAGGTAAATTAAATGATATACAGAATAGATTCAAATATGTTGACAAGGCCAAGAAAAATATGCAGAACGAATTTAGACTAGACAATAATAGGTAAGATAAGGAAAGTTCTTGGCACCAGAATGGGAACAATCAATTTCAATATAAGCAAAATTGAGAAGCAAACCCTCATAGAGGTATATGAAACAAATAATAAATAACAATCAAAGGTTCTATTGATCTAGAAATTCAAACAATCTCAAAATTCAAATGTTTAGGAAACCTTGACTTCTCATAACAACAATGTAAACAAACCCTCGAAGGGTTGACAAAGCAAATACCAAGTTGGAAGACCCTTACCTCAGTAGCCTCAGAATGCTATCATAGTCTGTTGGTCCACGAGACCCAACTCCTCAGCACCTAACCATGAGAATGGATTTACTCCTCGTTTTAGCCCTATAATCATAATTATACTGATAATAGTCCAAATCGGTCTTTATTCAATAAATATGATATTTTAGGGTTTAGCTTCAATATGATCGATAGGGAACATACTAATTACATCATTCACACTGGAATACTCATGAGATTATATTTATTCCAATAGAGAATATATAATCAAATCCTTAAATTATACCATTAACATTATAATGTTACATAAAGTTGATAATAATAATCTGATTATCATTAATGATCTAAATTTGGTCACTTATTGCTTAGTTATACCAATTGAAGGTTTTAACACCTAATTAACTTAATTAACCATATTTTGTATATAATAATATAAATTTGGGTCCACTAGACTTATAAAATCACACATGCCTGCCTTAATTTCGTACTCATGCATGACTTTCACTTTGGTCCAATACATATCTTCCATTACATGAATTAAGCAAAACAGTTCAAGAACATCATATTTTAACCTGGGACTAATCAAGGAACACAATTGTAGTAAGAATCAATTACAATAAATAAAATCTAATGAAAATTAATATATTGGTATAACTTTTGTAGAAAATATAATTCAATGTCGTTGGAACACATAAAATCAATTAAGCTTTGAAGTGGATGATGTTATATTTTTTAATATTAGATGCATCTTTCTTTTTCTTCTTCTTTTTTAAAAAGTTACAGATGGTTTAGTTATATTTTTGACACCAAAATATAAGTTGAAGTATCACAAGAAAATAAGGCTCTATAGTAGGTCACACATCTATACTATTATGCATAGCATAATATGATGGTGCCTATAATTATGCAATTTTAATTTTAATTGTCTAATTTTGACTAAATGTTAAATTCTTAGAATTTTGAGTATTTTAATTCAGTTGAAAATTTTTCATTGATTGTTTATTTATTTTTATATTTCATTTTAATATGATTGACTTATCTATTATAACTAAAATATCATATTGTGTTTATTCAAAATTGCAATATAAATTTCTATCTCATAAAGATAATTCAAAAATATCAATAATCATATTTTTATATCACTCAACAAGTTTATAATTTAAAAAGGTATTTTATAAGCATCATAATCAGTACTCTTACCACAAAATTATATCTTATAAATTTAATTTATCACAAGATTAATAGATAAATATTTCCTTAGTTTTGTACCGAAATTTTGTTATTCTACAATTATTCTTTTACATTTTATTACTACATTATTCGTAGTACAATTCTAGCTATATTTTTAATTGTAGGACTTCTTTCCCCAATTAGTTTAATATAATGATGTTTTTTTATTATTAATTTAAAGTTCAATTTGTAAAACAATTTAATATTTTTTTAAACACATATTTATATTATTTTTGTTTGTTTTTATTCTAAATTAATTAGATACTTTTTTAATATATTTAAATATTTTATCAATATTATTACTTTATTATTTTCTTAATATTTATTAAAATTAAAGTTCTTATGGCCAACTGAGAATTGTAATTTTTATGTTACTTAAAAGTATCAGCATGCAATACTTTTTTATTTCAATTAATTATGTTTTATATATTTAGTTTCAATACTATTTTCAAATATTTTTATATGTTTATATAAAAATTGTTCTTCGATATTGAATTTCTATTTTACTATAATTTTAATTGGAGTTTTCTCAATTTATAGTGCATCACAATGAACACATGTTAGTATCTCATATGCTAGGATCTCGTATATTGTTGAGGAGATTTGTCAGAAAATCAACTTAATTTGGAATAACAAAATGACTCAAATAAAGTACCACAGCAACGTTCTCCAACTACTCTGATAGCTTGGAAGTTGCAAATTTGAAAAATGTTCCTGTGAATTAATTGTGACAAGGCGAAATAAAGCAATAGCAACATCTATAAACCCAATCAAAGCTTTTGATAATTCCTGATAGAAAATGAACTGAAAAGTGCTTACAATTTTTGAATAAATTACATTGAACAATAAATTACATTGAAATTGTTTCATAATTTATTATTATTTTAAAATTGAAAAAACTTTGAGGATAAAATTTTAATTTCATCAAGTAAATTCATGAATCATTTGAATTTGAATAAGAGAAATAGTTAGATTAAGATATAAAATTGTGAAAACTATTAAAGAAAAAAGATTCTTTTAGTTGCTAATTTTGTATAGTAATTAAGAATATCTAGTTGTTAACAAAAACTTGATATTATTTAAATTTGGATTGAGTTTATACATATCTGAACGAATCTTTAATATTTGGATAAGATAAATAATAAAGGACCAACAAGAATTTTTAATTGAAGTAAGAATCAAAATTCAAAGAATTCAAAGTTTGTCCAAAATCATACAATTAAGAGCAAACAACATCTATCTATACTATTATACTAGTGTGTGCCCAGTTTGATGCATCGAAAATAATTTTAATATTAAAATAATTTATTTTATAATAATATTTATTTTACTTCATGTGATTAAAAATCAATCTAGATTATTTTTAGTATTTAAAAAAATAAATTCTATTACTAATTAAATAAAATAATGTAAATATTTTATTTAAAAATATTATATTTGAAGATAATTTATATTTAAATAGAAGGTATGATTGAAATTATTTCTAAGGATATATTAGCGGAAGAAGGTAAAAATTTGAAGCAAATTTAAATTCTACCAAAAAAAAAGGGTACTTCATATACTTTGGTCAATTCCACTTATGTGTTTAGCAAAGTTTAAAAATGATACAATGGCCCATTTTGACCTATTTAAGCTAAATTTTATTTGTATTTTTATTACATATCATAATGTCATAACTGTCATCCTAATTAAAAGTGAATCTTATTACATTCAAAAAATAAAAAAGATGAACATCGATATTCAATAAATAAAAAGACAATTATTACAATCGAGTAAATTGTCTATTCTAGAAGACTCAAAATGATATATGCCAAAAAATAATATCTTTAAGTAATAAAAAAAAATAAGAAAAGAACAAATCTCATTATTCCGATGCAAAATTAATTGCAAATGTTTAATATTTTTCTTAATTTTATTACTATCTCAATGTTCCTTTTATTCTGCATGTAAATTACATCAATACTCAAAGTCAATTAATTTCACATAATGAACAAAACGTAAAATCATACAAGTAAAAGTGCAACAACAAAATCAACAAAAGGATGAAACTACGTGGCAATATCTCTTTCTTTAGTCAAATGAAAAAATTTGCAAGGAGATACATGGCGATTCTCTTCTTCAAAATGTGAAATTTGGAATATAGGATAAGGATTATTTGAGACTTCGATGTATTTTCATTCTTTAAATTGTGCTCGGGTATCTAAAGTAGAAAATTTTTAATATAACTAAGTATCTTTAATATTATCTCATGAACGTATAACATCAAATCCTTTGTCAGATAAAGATTATAAAATATTATTGAATATATTTTGAATTTTGGATGAAAAATAATTGAAGATAATATAGAATTATATTGGTTATAGATAATAATAAAGAACTAATGAATTTTTTTTAATTGAATTCAAATACTCAAAATTTAAAAATTTTGACACTTGGCTAAAATTGCACAATAAGAAAAAAAATTGCACAATTAGATAAGTACAAAAATGTGCTATATATAATAGTATAGATAGATAGATATAGTTTTGAATTTCAAATAAACAAAATTTTGAGATAAGATATAATAATCAACAAATAATGAAATTTTTTTAAATAAATTAAAATGCTTAAAATTCTAAAAATTTGCCATTTGGTCAAAATTGCACAATTAGAATCAAAATTGTATAATTAGGAGTCCTACACCATTGTGCTATATATAATAGTATAGATATAGCACAACATTATGGGACCCATAATCATGCAATTTTAATTTAAATTGTGTAATTTTGGCCAAATGTCAAATTTTTAGAATTTTATATTTTTTAATTCAATTGAAAATTTTTCATTGGTTGTTTATTTACTTTTATATTTCATTTTAATATGACAAACTTATCTATTATAACTAAAATATCATATTATGTTCATCCAAAATTGCAATATAGATTTCTATCTCATAAGATAACTTTTATAATCATATTTTTATCTTACTAAACAAGTTCATAATTTAAAAAATATTTTATAAGCATCATATTATATACTCTTATCACAAAATTCTATCTTATAAATTTAATTTATCACAAGATTAGGAGAAAAATATTTCATTTTTTTTTATATATAAATTTTATTATTCTACAATTATTCTTTTATATTTTATTTCTACATTATTTGTAGTAAAATTATATATTTTTAATTGTAGGACTTCTTCCCCTAAGTAGCATAATATAATCATGTTTATTTTTCTTTTCAATTAATTTAAAGTTCATTTTGCAGAATATTTTTAATATTTTTTTGAAACACATCTTTACCTTGTTTTTGTTTTGTTTTTATTCTAAATTAATTAGATACTTTTCTTATATATTTAAATATTTTATCAATGTTATTACTTTAATATATTCTCAATATTTATTTATAGTAAAGTTCTTGTGGCCAACTTGCAATTGCAATATTTATATTACTTAATAATATCTGAAGATAAGATAGGCACCAGAATCTATAATCAAAACTTCAAAACATAAAGTAACTAGTGCCAACATGAAAAACAAAGATCAAATCATGCTTTGGATTCAGATTTAGATAGAGGATTACTTTGATAAGAAAATCCAAGACGAAACAAGTGAACATTTCACTAATTCTAGAATCTGTCTGCTTGTGGCATAGAGAAAGGATTGCAACGATAGCCCTACCCAATCGCCTCCAAATATTTTGGAAAAATTACTTGAGATAGCCAAGACCTTGATGAACCTCTAGTCAAAAATTCAAATCAATTGGCCATTTGGAACATCCTGGAAAAAATTGCAAAGTCGGACCTCGCGTAGTTAGATCTCCAAAAACTGAGCAAGCCACACATCTTGCTTCTATTGAAAAAGTCCACACACCAATGAGACTTTCTAGTTCTCTAGTCCATAAGCTGGAATAGGACCAGAGAATTGATAGTGGAGGAGACCAAAAATTAGTAGGAGGAAGAAGAAAGAAGCTAAGTTTTCAACTCATGAAATGCTAGCTTGCAAAATGGTTCTTTTTTTTTTTGTTTTTTTTTGAGGGAAATGAAGAATCTAATCCTTTACACCTAAAGCACACATATCTTTCTCTCTCTTGCCAAGCCCTCATCTATATGTATATATAGATGTGGAATTTGTGTGATGACAAGGTGGCATCACACATTCCATGAGGGGGGATGGCCAAGTGAAGTGCTTAGGTGGCAAAAATGGAATCCAAATTTCCTTTGAATTTAACTTACATCTTAATTATATTTGGAATCTCATTTTAAATTAATTAAAATGCCATCTCAAATTTCATTTAGTCTTCCCTCCAAAATTCATTCCTCCTAATTGATCAAATTAAACTCTTTAAGTTAATTAATTATCCTTTTGACTTAATTCTTTAAGTCAAACTAGTTTATCTCTTTAAGTTCAATTGTTAACTTAACTTTTTAAGTCAACTTGACCAATTGATGGTCATATTGGCACCAAATAATTAACACTTTAATTATTGATCTAATTTAAATCTTAAATTAGTTGATTAATTTAACACTTAAATCAATCAAGCAAAAATTGACCTTCAAACTTGGCACCAAAATTCGGTCCATTAGTATAGAGAGATCCCTTTTTTAACTCCTTAAAAAATTCTTTCCATCAATTAGGAAGCTAATTAGATTTTGTGTGTGACCTAATAGATTCTCCTATTCATTGGACATGGGCTCACAACTCCTTGTGATTTTTAAATATCTTATATTCATTAAAGTTTAAAATTCCTTTTAAACTAGTCAACTCAATTCAATTAATCTCATTAATTGAAGAGTACCTAATCTCCATGGTCGATGTCCAACCTCAAGCCCATAGAGCCCAACTAATTAACCAAAATGAATATTCTGGAAAACCATGATCACTCTATGCGTGCCATGCAAATATAGTCCTTCTGTCTCCTATCTCCCAAAAGAGACCTAGGGCAAGATATTTGTCGGCTCCCCAATAGCCTTGATACTATGTCTCTATTTTTTATGTTTAATTATGTTTGTGTGACCTCACATTTGAAAAACTTCTTTTCTAAATTGCCACACCACCTTATGCAAGGATTTTCAAAAATCAATCATTATAGAACACATAGGAGATGTACTCGCCCTTCACAACAGTGAGGAGTCAGATTCAATCTTAGATCTCACAAACCTGCATGCCAAGTAGCTTATACCCAATCTCAACCTGAAAGACTTGCTAAGTGGTCAAGGATGAGTCAAAGCATGAGGACTGAACATAAAGTTATCATGAATCCTCAAGTCAAAGGACTAATAATATGCCCTAGTATAAGCATGAGAACTAGCCATTACTTGCCACTTTGGCTATCTAGTAGATTCTCCAATGAGTCTTTAGTGCTTGTTCTGTAACAAGCATCCACTAACACATACCCGTATCTCATATAGTTGCTCATGGAATGGAGCAATCTCTAACTCTTGGATTTATGCATTGTTAGTGCAAGTCTAATCAGATCTTAGATGCCCCATCTCATAAGATTCTATGACTTGAAAGATTTAAGATGAAAATCATGTGAGACTTATTCTATGGTCACCAAATCAAGTCCCACAATCTTAGGTGATCTAAGGGTTTTATCCAAATGCAAGTGAAGTATAATAGAACATAAGATGAAGGTAGCCATATAGAAAATATCATTCAATCAAGATTTTTTCACAAGGTAATAGTTTATACAAAGCTAATCTCATTAGCTTGCAGGGCACTATTCCAACAATGTTCTACTTATTCTAAAGCCAATGCCCTATAGCCTTAATACCCTCCTTCTCAAGATTTTCTTCAAAGACATTTTGTGATAGGGGTTTTGTTAATGGATTTGCTATGTTCTCTTCTAAGATAATTCTCTCAACTCGAATGTCACCTCTATCAATGATTTCCCAAATCAAATGATATCGCCGTAATATATGCTTGAATTACTGATGAGATCTTAGCTCTTTTGCTTGCGCTACTACCCTACTATTGTCACAAATGATAACAACTGGCTTAACAATGCTAGGTATTACATTCAACTCTTAAATGAAGTTTTCATCCAAACATCTTCCTTGGTAGCTTTCGAAGTTGCAATATATTCTGCCTCTGTAGTTGAGTACCATGGTATCTTGCTTGGAACTTTCCCAACTTACTGCACCATCATTGAGGTAAAATATGAATCCAAAAGTAGATTTGAGGTCATCTACATCGGATTGGAAACTGGAATTTGAAAACCCTTAAAGTTTCAATTCTCCATTGCCATACACTAGAAATAAGTCCTTAGTTCTTCTCAAGTACTTAAGGATTATTTTTATGGCCATCGAGTGATTTTCACCGAGGTTGGATTGGAACATACTCGTAACACTTAGCAAGTGAGTTATATCTGGTCTTGTACATTGAACCACATACATTATGCTCCCTATTACCGAGATATAGGGTATTTGGGGCATCCTTTATTCCTCCTCCTCAATCTTAGGAGCTATAGACTTGAAGAGATGAATGATATGTCTTATGTGACTTGGATATCTTGTTTCCTCTTATTTGTTTGAGCATGCATTAGAGGAGTGGGAAAATTAAGCAAGTATAATCCATTAACCAAGTACCTTATGCAATTAAGGAACCATTCCACAATGCTTTCAATTTTCCATTTGATATTGAAAAATCAAATCCTTCATTATCCAAAATAGGAATTGAACATATTCTTAACAAGATTAGGTGCAGAGTAAATTAGATCAAGAACAATACAAAAATTTCCTAAGTTTAGTGTTATTATGCCTTGGACTTCGATCACAACTTTTGCTCCATTTCCAAGGTGGAGGATCATATCCTCTTCACATTGACTCCTTTTCTTTCCATCCCCTATAAGGAATTACAGAGGTGAGAACCACATATGGTGCGGAAGAATTAGTTGTTAATTGCACCTCAAAGAAATACATACCCTTCTTAAGAGTAGCTAGATAAGCTTTGTAGTTTATTTTCCAATAACCCTTTTCACCACAATGGAAATAATTTGCATTAGTTTTAGCCTTCTTCTTAACTCTCCCAAAACTTTTCTCTAGTTGCTTCCCTTTTGAGGAAGAACTCTTTTTCCTCTTATCTCTCTTTCTAAGGCCCTTAGGACCCATCAACTTGGAGGAGGAAGTCATCATAAAAGATTTTTCTTTTCTCATTGTCGCTTTTGCGGTCACTAACATATTTACCAATTCGTTGATCATAACAATTTGCTTGGACATATTAAAGTTCACAACAAATTAGTTGAATGAGGGTGGCAATTATTAGATGATCAAATCCAAGTAAAGGTCATTATCTATGATCACGTTAAGTGTTCCAAGCATTTTGATGGGTCCAGTCATCTTTAGCATGTGATCATGGACACTTACCCCTTTATTCACCCATGTCCTAAAGAGCTCTTTAGGTAAAACAAACCTTTTGTGTCTTATTTGAACACCATACAACTCTCTAAAGGTTACCCCTAGCATGAGCACCAAACACAAGGTTACCATGGATCTTCAGGTTAGAGGATTAATAATATGTACTAGCGTAAATAGAAGAACTAGCCACTACTAACTTGCCACTTCGGCTATCTAGTGAATTCTCTGTTGGGTTTTCAATACCTTATTTTCTAACAAGCACCCACTAATATACACCTGTATCTCATACAGTTGCTCATGAAATGGAGCAATCTCCAACCTTTGGATTATGTATCGTTAGTACAAGCCTATCCAGATCTTAAATGCCTCGTCGTATAAGATCTTATAACTTGAAAGATTTAAGATTACAACCATGTGAGATTTGTTCCATAGTCACCAAACTAAGTCTCGCAATCTTAGGTGATCTAAGGGCTTCATTCAAATATAAGTGAAGTATAATAGAGCATAAGATGAAGGTGACCATATAGCAAATATCATTCAATCAAGATTATTTTACAAGGTAATAGTTTATACAGGGCCAATTTCATTAGCTTACAGGGCACTATTCCAATAGTATTAGCATGTAGTCTTTTTTTTATTTTAATTAATAATATTTTATATATTTATTTTTATTATTGTTATTTTAAAATAATTTTGTATGTTCATTAAGAATTTATCTTTGATATTAAATTTTTATTTTACTATTATTTTATTTATAGCTCTCTCGATTTATTTAGATAAAGAAAACTATTTATACTTTATATTTGAATTATAGTACCCCCTCTTGAGACAGCTCCCAAGCTAAGGTGCTACCAATTCAATCTTAATCTTAAACCATAAACTAGTAATAGGCCCATAAGAAAAATTTTTCAAAACTTATTAGAGACAACAATAAACTTCATCTTAAATAGACCTTAACAAAACACTGAACACATCCCATGGTTCATTCCTTAACAGTCTACAAGATATATACATACTTATAGGTTAGCATTATCAATCCTAACATATCACAATGTCTCAAAATCCAAACTTAGCATTCAAATGATTTCATATATACATTCAGTCACCTAATCTATTGCAAAACATGTTCATGCCCAAGCCGAAGGTCCAAGTTCATCACCTATTCCTATCTCAAAAAAATCAAAATAGTATAGGAGGGTAAGTCCTAAGGACCTAATGAGAGAGAAGATGATGATAGAATTCAAAGAAAAGATTTTGAGATACAACAATTAGTAAACATATTTAGTAATAATTTCTAGTATTGAGCATCGGTATAGCATAATTTAGATCTCCTTATCACTTATTGCTCGAGCACTCAACTCGGTGAGTAATAATTTATTTTTAAGGCATGGTAGACCACATAGTAGATCTTGTCACTCACAGATCGCTACCTTCAGCTACTTATAAGTCAGGATCATAGGTGGCTACTATTCGCAAGACCTATCTCTATTGGTCTATTTTGCCTAGCCATCTTCCAGACCTAGTCCTTAGGCCCAAACCCTTATGGCGTTCCCCCAGGTGAGAGAACCGCCCATGGCGTCCGATTGGTTAGTATAATATACTGCTACCATATAAGAATTTAACCTTTAAAATAATAATCTTGAACATAACCGAGTACAATTTGGAACATTTGATATACTGGCTGGCAAGGCCATTTTAGGGTTACAAATGAGTCAACAAGGAAAAATACAATAGAATACTAAACCGACAAGATTTCTAGAATAATTAAATTGTTTATAAGAAACTTACAAGTAATTCGAGGTTAGCCAGCAAGGTTGTGGGGTTCAATGGATAGGACACAAATAATATAGTAAGACCTCTGGACATTAGAATAGAAGTAAGCAAAAACCCTTATAGCAGCATATACATCAGATAATAGATAACAATCGAGATTTCAAGCAACATATAGATTTCAACAAGCACGATACCAAAATAGAAACCTATATAGGGGTTCATCATAAAAATAACCAGGTACAACAAAGTGCTAAAGTGGCAAATCCTCATAGTGTACAACAAATATAGTATAAGCTTGTACAAAATAAGTATCAATTGATAGACCCTCACCTTCGTAGCCTCAGAAAATGCAACCACAATCGATAGTCTAATGGTCTGCAGCTTCCAATTCCATGTCACCTAATCCAAAAAAATAGGTTCACAATCAGAACCCCCATTCAACTTTAATAACCTTTTACAATTACACCATTAGCATTCTAAGATCACTAACCTAATGATCCACATGATAATTAAGATTCAATAGGTACTATTAGCACAAAGTACTCTAATTAAATCTATTATTCCAAAAATAGCCATGAGGGTTTGTATCGGTTCCAATATTGGCATGCAATCTAGTCCTTAACTACATAATCATTTTCATAATATCATCCCAAAGCCACAATAATAGCTTAATTCCTTCACAATTAATCTCAACCAATGCCACTTAGATCTTAAATACGTGAATTAAAGTTTAATTACTTAATATGATATGGCATATTCAAGTGCACTAACTATGTAATGTTCCTTGCATGGGAAACACACACACACACACTCATATATATCAACCATTCCTTAATCTTTATCTTAGCATAATTACAAGGTTCTTAGCAATATGAGAAATATATATAATCAATTTCATAATTACCTAATTAACCTCATATCAGTGTCTCAAATCAATAATAAGAAGTCAATTAGCTCAACAACCCAATTATTGTCATTTAGGTCCCAAAATCATAAAATTAGGATTTTCTTACTCATTGAACTTAATTAACAAACACTTAACATATAATAACATAGATCTAGGTCTACTAATGCATATGTACAGTCAATGCATATCTCATGCAAAGTCAATTTTTTGCATGAATTCTTCATTTTCTTGCCATGATACAATATTCGAGAGTAATTAAATGATATAAAAGGTTAAAATCCTAAATCACCAATTTACTCAAGTTTGCTTATTGAGGCCCCAAATCACAAACCAAGAGCACCGCTATAATCATCAAAATGAGGAGAAGATTCTGCTTGTGCACTACCGTCGCGCCACTGTTTGTCGTCTGCCACCAGTAGAGATAGTCACCAACACCACAAAAATACTCCTCTTAACTAGAGTTGTTCAAAGCACCCTTCAATTAATCATTTCACCCCTGGGAAAACCTTCAATTAGAGCTTTAAAGCTGTTGCCTCACCATAAGTTCTTTTTCAAATCCTATCACCTGCATCTCTTCGATCATCAATTAAGTACACCACATTAATCCTCAAACTAGAAACTCTAAAACCTATTGCTTAGAACTGTGATCTCACTGTTGCTTCACCATTGATCGATTCGGTCTTCAAATTTTTTGGTGGCTCATCAGAGTTGTGTGTGCATGTGGTATGGATGTGAAGTTGAGGTCAAAAAGAAAAAGATGGCTGGAGTAGTTCAAGGTTTGGGGTGTCATCAATGAAATTCAATAGGGAGGAGAGAGAGAGAGGGGGTGAGAGGGTGAGAGAGAGAGAGAGATGCTGCAATGAAGATTGATGAAAAATAGGGAAGAAAATCACAATTTCCCATATTTAAAGAAGTGATTTTTTTGAATTTCATAATTGACCCCAAAATTTTATAAATTCAATCAATTAAGTCCTTTCAATAATGGAAAATAAGGCTTTGT
Source organism: Jacaranda copaia (assembly GCA_014898725.1). Lineage (NCBI taxonomy): Eukaryota > Viridiplantae > Streptophyta > Magnoliopsida > Lamiales > Bignoniaceae > Jacaranda > Jacaranda copaia. The sequence continues at coordinate 959,356 of JACGDI010005232.1, read as the reverse complement.
AACACCTCAAAATTTTATGATTTATAGAATTTAAATTTTTTTATTTTCAATTTTGTGAAATCTAATAATTCCTTTGTCATTATAATTTATGAAATTTTTTTGGTTAATTTTTATTTTTAAAATTTTTGGGATAATTTATAATTTTAGAAACTTTATTTATTATATTTGATAGTTTGTGGTTAATTCACAATATTTGAAAACCTAATTGGAGTAAAATTGAAATTTTGGGGGTTTTACATGGAAACATTTTAGTCAACTAGGGCTAAACATTATTTTTTAACTAAGTGGAAGGCTTAATTGATTAACTTAATTAGAATAAGGGCTAAATTGAAATTTCAAAAAGATGGATTTGATAAAAATAAAATTGTCTTCATTTCTTCATCACCATCTTCTCCGTTTCATTTTTATTTCTTCACCATCATAGCGCCCTCTTTGACTGTCACCATCTCTACCATCTTTGACCACCAACACCACCAACTTTGATTGATTGATTAATTGATTCTTGATTTAATATGAGTAAATCGCTAGGCTAACTTATGACATAATTACTAGTTAATTAGACAAAAATTATGATTTGGGACCAAGAACTGAGACATGCACGATATACATGTAAGCATAGTGGACTTGGACATGTTGTGCTAAATGCTAAATTTGGATTTAATAAGGATAATAAGGATTATGTAATGTAAGACTAAGTGGTATTTGCTTAGGATTAATTATGTAGGGAAATTGGACTATATTGTGTGAATTAGGATAATGATATGATATGATCATGGCTTTATAAATAAGAACAAGATATCATGTTATTTTGGAATCGATATAGTCCATCGTGCCTAATTCTAGAATAATTTATTTAAGTAAGGCCTTGTGTAGATAGTATATATTAGGTATTTATTATTGTGAAAATCAATAGATTACTGATTTGGAATAGTAATGATGTAAATTGTAGTAGACTATTAGACTTGAATATGAATTTTAATTGTGGATATATTATTTTGGTTAGGTGGCGATGAAGTGGGTCCTGCCAATCAATAGAGTGCGGGCTTTGTATGTTTTGCTAAAACTTAAAGTGGTAAAGTTATGCTAATCTGGCACCTTTTCTATCTATATATAATTGTGATACGCTCCTATGTGGATTTTATGTTTCTATACCATACTTTATTTGTTTGAAATATGCAATGTGTTTGAAAATTTGAAATGTTATTTGCTATCTATGCTGAGCAACCTCTGTGAGGGTTATTGTTCAATATTAGTTTCATTTTATTTTCTTGAACACCTCTGTAAGGGTTACTCTTTGACATCGAATCTATTTTTGGTTATTTCAGTGCCTGGAACTCTATTCATGTTGTCAGATTTCTATCCCTTTTACCCCAGCCTTATTAGCTTACACATTGATCTTAATAGTTATGTTAATATTTATCTTAATTGTTCATGTATCTTGTTATTAAAATAGGCCTTGTTGGCCATTACTAAATACCATTCTTGTTATTGCTTGAAAATGAATTATTATCTATTGGCATAATGTCATGCCACCCATGGGAATACTCTTGGGAAGTTTTTACCTTGAGGGACTCCAAGGGAAGTTGGGCCTAGGGCTAAGTTCAAAAAGATGGCTAGGAGGAATAAACCGATAATGACAGGTCTTTCAGCTAATACCCACCTAAGATCCTGACTTACAAGTAGTTGGAGGTAGCAAACTATGAGTGGTAGGATCTAGCATGTGGTTGACCATGCTATAAAGGTGAGTTGTTACACATCGAGCTGTGTGCTCAAGTAAATGGTGAGAAAAGGGAAAGTTCTTGTGTTCAAATTAGGTGTATTGATTGTCATTTTATATTGATCAGGGAGTAATAAGGAATGATGCCAATAAGTCTGCTAAATGTTTATTTGTTTCGTGTTCTTTCGAGATTAAAAATTGCTTCTTGTTAATCATGACTTGATCATCTAAATTGTTACCCAAAAGGCCTTGTTATTTGTTGTTACAATTCTTTTTTCTCTCTCACTTCTATTATGTATTTCATTCACTGAGTTCTTAAGACTCACTCTTCTTGTTATCCTTTATTTCTTCCAAACAGGTCAAGGTTAAAGGTAAAAGTTCATGTTTTGGTTGAACTTATTTCGTAATAGATTAGTTGTATGGTTGTGCATATAGTTTCCACTTAATTGAGACTTTGGCTAAGAAATGTTATGTAAATGTCGTATGAACTTAAGACACTTAGGTTGTATATATTATGCCTTCTGGTGTGATCTCTTGGGTTAGTGCAAGTTGTTTTACCTTCAAGATGATTAAATTTCAGGCTTTCTAATTATCATTTAATTAGATTTCAAGCTTGAATTGGTGGCTCTTTCGCTTAGGGTGATACCCCAAGTGGGGATACAATAGGATTTGACCCAATTGACTTAAAGTCTTCCATGCAAGCCCCAAAACATCCAAAAGATGCTCAATCAGGTTTTCTAAATTCTCAAATTAACCCTAAAACTTTAGGTTAGATTTTCAGTTAGGTCCCCCAAAACGTCAAAGCTTGTCCTTTTGGCCCCAACTTAGTTATGCCCTATTTCAACCCATTTGACCTAAAATGATTCTTTTTTGACCCACAAAGTTTTCAAGATTCTTGAAAATCAAATTTCCTCAATTTTCAAACCAACCCCAAAACTTTCAAAATTCTTACAATCAAGTCCTTTTTATTTATTTTTTGAGTCCCAAGATCCGACCAACTAGTATCTTGATGTTTAAATCATTATTTTCTCAAAATATCGAATTTTAGGAGTGTTACATGAATAATGTACCTCGAATAATGCAATTTTATAAAATTTTAAAAATATTATAACTTTATTAAGTTGTTGAAATTATTTCAATTTTTTTATCAAATGAATGAGGAAATACTCAATATTTTTCTATAAAAAATATTCACAAATTTATTAGCACTTCATTTACCCATTCCTAATTATGTGCATGTAACAAAGAATTTTTTTTTCACTTTTTCTATATAATATCTTATGCTTTGATTAGCTTATTTTGATTGGTTGCATCTTCACTTATTTATAATATTTTTTATATGAAAAACATTCTATTGCTCTTCAATAAATAAATTATTTATAAAATATTATGTTTATATAGCTAAAAATCAAAACTTCATTGCTATGTAAATACTTTTACACTATTGATACATTTCATATTTAATAATTTATATTCACTTTGATAATATTAACTATCAAAACTGAAATGGATATACGAAGTAATGAACTTATCTAATAAATATGATCTCCAATAAATATTAACTTATTATTTATTTAAAGAGTGATATTTTTTTCTTTTTAATTTAATTATATACATTTTTATCCAAAATTTTTTTTAAAAGTTATGCCAAAAAAGTAGTTGATAACTAAGTTATTTCACAACAACTAATTTTTCATTATTAATAATTTTTTTATATTTATATGGATACAATAAAATTATTTTTAGTTGAAGTAATATAATATTCAATTATTTCTAATATAAAAATTAATAAATAAATAAAAACTATTTAATTGTTTAATCAAATAAATTATTTTTAATTAAATAATTACTTTCTAGACAACTTAGAAAGTAAAATTAAAATACTTAACAATCATAATTATCTATTAACATCATCACTTAAAAAAATTTACAACTTATTTGTTGCTTATGAAAGAGATAAGCAAATATTTAGGTAAATATCAAATCATCGCTTCTTTATTAAAGAGTTAAAAGTTTGAGAAATAAATAATTATAAATTAATTGATACGCAAGTCCTCAATTTATCATTGTCTTTAAAATTCAATTATTTTTACAATAATATTTTCAGATAAGTAAAATATTTTTAGATAAAATTGTGTAACCCAACTTGGGGTAACCGTAAGCTGAAATATCAAAATAATTCAATCTAACATGAAAACTTGTAACATGAATAATGGGCCCAAAAAAATTTCCTTTCAAACATTATAACAAGACAAGTAGTGGAAATCATATCTTAGTTAATACCATTAATAGCAGCATTCATACCCAAGAACTATTTTAAGAGTGAGAAGCATATATGTACAATCCCCAAATATCCTTAGCGTCTCTAAAACATCACAACATCTACAAGGATTACATGCAACATACATAAAGCCCCTAAGTACATAACCATATATAACTATAACAAAAGGCAACATCTCTTCAAGCCCAATCTGAACTTTCATTCCTAATCAAGCTTGTCTGCAAAATTAAAGGGAAACAGGGGTAAGTCTAAAGGACTTAGTGAGGGATAGATAGTTAAGCAGTAACAAAAATCTGTCAAGGAATAAGAATGCCTTAACAAATCTAAAATCACCAAGCAGTATAAGAGCAGCTATAATTCAAACAAGTACAACAATGGCAATAGGAAACTCTATTGCCTTATTGCTCTAAAAATAGTTACAAACAAGCAAGATCGAGCACAATGAGCAATCCCTGACAGTATATGCATTCCAATAAACAAGTAACACATGCATATATCCAACTTATACCATTCAAACAAGTACTTACAAGTGTAACACCTCAACATACAATTAGTGTGCCCATTCGGACCGTAAGGCACATTGCAATGCTTAGGGAGAAATTCTTAGCGTACCTCTAATACCCAGAGGGAAATTCCTAGTGTATTATGGACACCCTAGTAGACTGTAAAGTGTGTCACATGTATCCCAACATTCCACATAGGATTGGCACTCAGCCCAAGTACAATCTCCAAGTAAGTTCAACATGTGCAACAAGTATAATAGGTGCCAAATCAAGCATTTAGGGTTGCTTATGAAGTAATATAAACAACTAGGAAGTACAAATAAGCCAATTGGCTAGGTAACATCATATAAGTACAAGAGTATGCCAGCAAGGCCTCTGATAACAATGCAAGGCAGAACAAGTACGATTAAGACAGAAGGGAGTTTTAAGCGTCTAAACAATCAAGAGTTGTTCAATAGAGTGATACAAGTACTAACCTACATAGGTGTATATAATCAAACAAATTGAATACAATCAAGTGCACAATTTAAGTATGGATCTCAAGTAATGAGCAAGAATAGTTAATTAAGTTAAGAACAGGTACAATTCAGCACATTAACCCTCACATGGGTTTTGCCATAGGAACAATAAATATAAAAAGGCTAAATGGAAGTCCTTCATAGGGGTTTCCAACAATTACAAGTATGTTTATACAAACAATAACCTAGAGTGGGAGAACCTCACCTTATAGCTTAGGAAATGCCGTCAAAAGTCACAATCACTGATCTGCAGGTTTTATCTCTTCATCACCTAACTAAGATAGCATAATAATAGTCAAAACCTACATTCGACCTTATAATACATCGCCATCATGCTCACAATAATTCAAGATCACCAATTAATGTAATAACAAATTAATTTAAAGCTTAGTGACTCTATCATCTTGGCAAAATGGCTAATAACATTAATGTTTCCTAAGTACGCTTCACATTTCACATCTGTTCCATGTGTCAGAAAATGCTAGCTCATTGTTATACCATTTCATCATTTACCAGCACTGATTGCATAGTTCCAAGATTATTCTTATCTCATATACAAGATCATGGTTATAACATATTTCTAACCACACATATGGTTCATTCCTAATCAATTGCTAATCATTTATTGTTCATCTCATAATACAATCCTTAACACTATATTTAAGTCTACTTCTTGGCATTATTCATGAATTTAGGTCCATAACTCATATTTCCAAACTTCTTATTCTATACATAAGGCCAATCAAAACATGCATGTACACATCTTGTCATAAAATCTAATTTTAGGTAAGGTACAAGGGTATATAAGCAAGGTACAACATGTATAGCATGCATACAAGCACATATAATAGGATACAACTAAATAAAAGTCTAAATTTGCCACTGAGTGTCCGGAATCACAAATTAATAACATCGGAGTACTCATCGCATCGAGGAGAAAACACTGTGTCTCTTTCATTTCCAAAAAATTGACCATCTTCGCAAAAATGCTTCTCTCGATAAGAGCTTTCCAATGTCGCCTTCGATTCTGAGTTTCAAGGTCTGTAGTTGCTAAAATAGGCTAAAACAGTCATGAATTTTCTTCTTGCCACCACTCTCCAATCACTATGCTACCGTTGTTAAAATCTCCATGCAAGATCACCACATGATCCTTGAGCTAAGGGCTCCCCATACATCCATCCAGAGCTTTATTTCGACCTTCCAATCACTAGCACTGAGAGACCTATGAGATAGATTTCTTTCACCTACTTATCACCAGTGATTCAACCCAAGCTATTGTGAATGTGTGTATAGGTGTGGCTGGAGGGTGAGGATAGGTATGTAGTTAGTGAAGTTTGGTAAGAGTGTTGCCAGGGTGGTGATGGACGTGGATTGAGAGAGTAGAAAGGAAGAAGGAGATAAATAGAAAAATAGAAGAAAAAATAAGGCAAAAAGAGTTATTGCCCATTTTTGTTAAATTTATTTTGCAATTTGGTCCCTCAAAATTTTAAGTTATACAATCAAGCCAAAAGCTTTAGAAAAAATTGTGATTAGACCTTAGTTGACTTAGGATTTCTCATGCAAGCCCCATTCTTCCAAAATGAGTGCAATTAACTCCTCAAGACTTATATTTCGGCCCCAATAATTTTCAAGTAATACAAAATCAATTTTATAGAAATTATAATTTTAAACACAAAACTTCTTAAAATAATTAATAACATAAAATTCATAAATTTTTCAAATAATGGCAAGATCATATTTTATATAAATATAGTTGAGAAAATTCTAGGGGTGTTACAAGCTCCCACCTTCAAAGAATCTAGTCCCTAGATTCTCACTTGAAACTTGAAAGAGTTCAAGATATTATTAGTGTATGAGATCTTCTCTCTCCCTTGTTGTTTCCTCGATGTTATGGTTGCGTTACTTCACTTTCACCTAGGGAATCATCTGACTTTGGAGTTCTTCAATTTGTTGATCCAAGAAGCATATAGGTTGCTCCTCATAGGTTAGGTCACTCTTCAATTGCATGCTATCAAGTGATATAATGTGAAAAGGGTCAGGAAGGTACTTCCATAGTTGCAACACATGGAAGACGTCATGTATTCCTCTTAGATCTTAAGGTAGCTTGAGATGATACGCAACTAGTCCTATTTTTTCATAGATCTCATAGGGCCCAACATACCTTAGGCTAAGTTTTTTACCCTTACCAATTCTCCTGACTTCTTTTCTCAGGAAAACTTTGAGGAATACTCGATCTCTAACTTTGAATTCCAGATCTTTCCTTAAGTGTCTACATAACTCTTCTGTCTATCTTGGGTCACTTTGATTTTTTGTTTGATAACCTACACCTTCTCAATTGTCTCTTATATTGTGTGTTCCTCCATGTCCCAATGTACTGGGGTTCAATATTTTCTACTGTACAGACTTCATATGTTGCCATCTAAATGGTTGACTAATAGCTGTCATTATAAGAAAATTCGATTAGCAGTAGATGTTGCATCGAATTCTCTCCAAAGTCTAGTACAGAAGCTCTCAATATGTCTTCTAAAATTAGAATAACCCATTTTAATTGCCCGTCTATTTAAGGAAGAGCAGTGGAACTAAACTTAAGTTTTGTTCTCATATATTCCTATAAACTCTTTTAGAGCTTTGATGTAAATTTTAGATCTCGATCTGATATAACACTAGTTGGGCCTGCGTGTCGTTAAATAATTTCCTTAATATATAGCTCTGCTAGTTTTTTTACCTAGCAGTGTATTTCCACTGGAAAGAAATGCATTAATTTAGTCAAGTGATCCACTATGACCTAGATACTATCGTATCCTTCTCGAGCAATTGGCAGCCCAGTCACAAAGTCCATAGTTACATGTTCCCATTTTTAGTCAAGAATTGGGAGTGGTTGTAGTAACCTTAAAGGTCATTGGTGCTCTGCCTTCACCAATTGACTAGTCAAACACTTTTGTACAAAATTTGCTATATCTCTCTTCATACCTTTGCACTAGAATTATTTCTTTAAGTCTTTATACATTTTAGTTCCTTTAGGATGTACTGTATACCTCATTTTATGTGCCTCTTTCAACAATATCTCTGCGATTTCTCTCAGCACATAAATCCTTTTTCTAGATAAAAGGGTGCCTTGCTCATTGATATTGAACTCAGATCCTCCAGCACTCTTGACACTTTCCTTTCATCTTTGTATCCATTCATCTTCAACTTGAGCTTGTTAAATCTCATCATATAGTTCTGGCTATACTATTATCCCAGTAATCCAAGCATGCTGCTTATATTTAGCATAAACCCAACTTTCTACCTCTGGACATTTCTATTGCTTGTAAGTGAGCCAATGCAACGTTCTGGCTTAAGGCATCGACCATCATATTAGCTTTGTTAAGGTGGTAGGCAATGGAAAAATTGTAGTCTCTCAGCAACTCTATTCATCGACGCTGTCACATGTTTAGGTCTTTCCACAACTGCAATCACTTAAGGCTCTTGTGGTCAATATACACCTTGAAAATAGCACCATAGAGGAGATGCCTCTATTTTGATAATGCAAATATGATCGTAGATAGCTTAAGGTCATGTGTTGGGTAATTTTCTTCATAGGGTTTTAATTTTCTAAAGGCATAGGCGATAACACATCCTTTCTGCATCAACACACATCCCAACCCCTTCATACACCACAAAGCTCTCTAAGCCATCCAAAAAGCTAGGACTAGATTTGTAGTTACTTGTTGTTTTAATTCCTAAAAGCTCTTTTTGTATTCATCGTTCCAATCAAATGGCTTATCCTTCTATATCAATTTGGTTAATGGGCCAACAATCTTAGAGAAATTCTAAACAAATCTTTGGTAAAAGTCAGCTAATCCTAAAAAATTTCTAACTTTTGTAACATTCTTAGGACACTTCCAGTTAACTATTTCTTTCACCTTGGATAGGTCAACTTCGATCTCATTCTGAGTGATGACATGCCTCAAAAAGGTTATCCTTTCCATTCAAAATTCACACTTGCTAAATTTAGATATAGATGATGTTTCTTTAAAGTCTTGAGGACAATGTTTAAGTGCTTAGTATGTTATTATTTGGTCTTAGAGAACACCAAAATGTCATCAATAAAGATAACAACAAACTGATCCAAGTAAGGTCTGAAAACTTCGTGCTTCAAATCATGAAGGTTGTAAGTGCATTGGTTAACCCAAAAGGCATTACCATAAATTAAAAATGATCATATTGAGAATTGAAAGTGGATTTAGGAATGTCTTCTTCCTTGATCTTCAGTTGGTAATACCTTTGTCATAGATCCAGTTTTAAAATGATTCTTACCCTTTGTAGTAGATCGAGCAATTCTTTTGCTTGAGGTAAAGGGTACTTATTCTTAATTGTAACTTTGTTCACTTCTCGGTAATCAAGGCACAATTTTATGGTCTCATCCTATTTTTTGACAAATAGTGTTGGGGCTCCCCATGAAGACATGCTTGGTCTAATGAATCCTTTTACCAATAATTCTTAAAGGTGACTATTCAATTCTTTGAGTTTAGTTGGTGCCATTCGATAAGGGGTCTTTGAAAATGGTGTAGCCTTTAGTAAGGTGTGAATAACAAATTTAATTTCTCTATCTGGGGGCAACAAATTCAATTCCTCGAGAAATACTTTTGGTTACTTAGCCACCACTTCCATGTTCTCCAACTTCATAATGTCCCGTAGCTTATTAAAGAGGTATGCCAGAAACCCTTGCCCACCATCTCTCAGAATTTATCTAGCCTCCTTTATCGAGATAATTAGTATTGGGGATGCATTACCTACTATATAGTGTGTTGGTATTAACGTCTCCCCACCGAGGGTGATGTACTTAGTGAAACAATTTGCCTGGGCTTGATGGCAATATAACTAATCCATTCCAAGTATCACATTATAACCTTGTATAGGCATTTGAATGAGATTGGTGGAATACACTCAATTTTCAAAAATAATTGGGCAATCTTGATACATAACATCCATCACTAACCCTTCACCCAAGGGTGTTCTAATCTATATTTGATAGATCATAGTTTTGGGCAACATTTAGTTTAAGAGCTAATGCATCAAATATAAATGAATATGAGGTACCAAGATCATACAACACTCTACCAAAAATATTAAGGATAGAAATTGTACCTTTCATCACATTATTAGGATCAAAGGCATCTTCACCTATAAGAGTGTGGGCTCATACTTAGATCTTCTGTTTGCCACCAATTCCCATTACCTATTTCCTTTTCCCCACATGTAGTGGACCTCTCAATTTAGGATAATTTTTCATGAAATGTTGATCACTTTCACATCGCAAACACTTACCTCACTTCTTCTAACATTTTGCCTTATTGTGGCCCAGAGCTTTGCAGTACCCACATTTTATTGGTACCTTATCTCGATCTAATTCTGTCATCTTATTAACCTGAGGATTTCATTAGGAAACACCTCCAACTTGAAGTTTAGGTTGCTTCTTACTTATGCCACCTTGCCAACCTAAGTATAGCCTTCCCTTTTAGTTTCGTTCCTCAATCTTATAAATTTCTTACAATTCTACCTCAAGTTGTAAGGCCTTACACATAGACAAATTAAAATTCTATAAATCCCAAGTAGCCAAGCTTCTTCTTAACTCTAATTGAAAGCCTTGTATAAATTGCCTGGTTTGTAGGCTCTCATCCCCTTCGATGTATGCGGAATATTGCACTAGTCTACTAAATGTGGCTTTATATTGATTGATGGATTGATTCCCTTGAATTAGGTCTATAAATTCCCTCTCTTATGCTTGCTTGGCCACCAAAGACATATACTTGTCCTTAACGTTTTAAGCAAATTTCTCCCAAGTCTGAGGAGTTCTTGCCTCTGTCCATCATCCTATCAAGCTTGTAGTCTCTTGCTCCAATAGATGACCTCTATTGGCTCATTTCCATTCTCTCATTTGGTAGGATTTGGTATATATCATAGAGTTTTGCTTTCAATCTTTGGCACGTCTAGGAGAGGCATTTCTTATCTTGTTCAATTGCTACAAGTTTCTCCTTCAACTCTCTAATGCCATCCTCATTAACAGGTACTTTTCCTCAATTAGAGCTGCTAGCCATCTTGCAATATGATCACAAAATGATAACAAGTAATATAGTTCATACTAATGCCTTAGGATCCTATTATATTCTAACAATCCTGACTTACCTTAACAATCTTGTCATATCCTTAAGTGAACATTTGAGCTAACCCAAGTAAAAGTCACTAAAAGTTCTTTCATATGTTCACGCCTAGGTCATCTAAACTAGGCTCTAATACCACCTAAGACACCCCACTCAGGATAACACTAAGTTGAAATATCAAAATAATTCAATCTTACATGAAAACTTATAACACAAATAATAAGCCCAAAAAAATTTCCTTTCAAACATCATAACAAGACAAGCAACAAAAATCATATCTTAGTTAATAATATTAATAGCAGCATTCATACCCAAGAATTATTCTTAAGAGTGACAAGCATATAAGTATATTCCCCAAATATCCTTAGCATCTCTAACACATCACAACATCTATAAGGATTACACACAACATACATAAGACCCAAAAGTACATAACCACATCTAACTATAACAAAAGGGAATATCTTTTCAAGCTTGATTTGAACTTTCATTCCTAATCAAGCCTCTCTGCAAAATTAAAGGAAAACATGGGTAAGTCCAAAGGACTTAGTGAGGGATGTAGAGTTAAGTAATAATGAAAATCTATCAAGGAATGAGAACATCTTAATCTAAAATCACCAAGCAATACAACTGCAATTATAATTCAAACAAGTATGACAATAGCAACAAAAAACTCTCCTGCCTTATTGCTCTAAGAATAGTTACAAACAAGCAAGAATGAGCACAATGAGTAATCCCTGACAGTATATGCATTCCAACAAACAAGTTAGACATGTATATATCCACCTTATACTATTTGAATAAGTATTTCCAAGTGAGATTGCTCGGCATACAATTGGTCTGCCCATATAAACCATATGATGTATTATGATGCCTAGGGGGAAAACTCTAGCACACCGCCGATACCCAAGGAAAAATCCCTAGCGCATCGTGGAACCTAGGTGGACCGCAAGGCGTGTCCTATGTATTCTAGCATTCCACATAAGATTGGCACTCGGCCCAAGTATAATCTCCAAGTGAGTACAACAAATATCAAATCAAGCAATTAGGGCAATTGATAAGGCAATATAAATGACTAGCAAATGCACATAAGCCAACTGGCTAGGTAAAATGATACAAGTACATGAGTATGCTAGCAAGGCCTTTGATAATGATTTAAGATAGAACAAGTATGATCAAGACATGTATCAATTGAGACAGATGGGAGTTCTAGGCTCCTGAATAATAAAGAATAATTTAATAGAATGATACAAGTGCTAACCCACACAGGGATATACAATCAAAGAAATCGAATATGATCAAGTGCACAATTCAAGTACGAATCTCAGGTAATGAGCAAGAATAGTCAATCAAGTTATGAGCAGGTATAGTCAAGCACATTAACTCTCACAGGGGTTTTACCACAAGAACAATAGATATAACAAGGCTAAATAGCAGACCCTTGTGGGGGTTTCCAATAAGTACGAGTAAGCTTACGCAAGCAATAACCCAAAGTGGGATAACCTCACCTTATAGCTTAGGAAACACCGTCAAAAGCTACAATCACTGATCCTTAGATTCCACCTTTTCACCACCTAACCAAGATAGCATAATAATAGTCAAAACCCACATTCAACCTTATAATACATCACCATCATGCTCACAATAATTCAAGATCATCAATTAACCTATTAACAAGGTAATTTAAAGCTTAATGACATTATCATCTTGGAAAAACAGCTAATAACATTAATATTTCCTAAGTACACTTCACACTCCACATCTATTCCATACACTAGAAAATACTAGCTCACTATTATACCATTTCATCATTTACCTACACTAATTACATAGTTCTAAGATTAATCTTATCTTATATATAAGAACACGATCATAACATATTTCTAACCACACATATGGTTTGTTCCAAATCAATTGCTAATCATATATTATTAAACTTGATACAATCCTTAACACTATATTTAAGTTTGATTCTTGGCATTATTCACAAATTCGGATCCAAAATGCATATTTCCAAACTTTTTATTCCTTCCATGGGGTCAATCAACATATGCATGCATACATCTCATCTTAAAATCTAATTCTAGGCAAGGTACAAGGGTATATAAACAAGGTACAATATGTATAGCATGCATACATGTATATATAACAGTATACAACTAAATAAAAGTCTAAATTTGCCTTCGAGTGTTTGAAATCACAACACCAAAGTAATCATCATGTCGTGGAGAAGACACTGTGTCTCTATCACCGCCAGCTGCCATCCGCTATTGTTAGGAAATTGACCACCACCATAGAAATGCTCCTCCTGACAAGAGCTTTCCAATGCTATCTTTGATTTTGAGTTTCAAGGTCTATAGCCACTAGAATGGGCCAAAACAGCCGTGAATTTCCTTCCCACTTCTACTCTCCGATCACCATGCCTTCATCATCAAATCCTCCATGCAAGACTACCACCATGATCCTTGAGCTGAGGGCTCCCCATTCGTCTATCTAGAGCTTTATTTTGACCTCTCAATCTATAGCAATCGAGAGACCTAATGAGGTGGATTTCTTTTGCCTACTCATGATTGGTGGTTCAGTTGAAGCCGCTATGCATGTGTCGGTAGGTGTGGCCAGAGGGTGAGGGTAGGTGTGTAGTTGGTGAAGTTTGGTGAGAATATCATTGGGGAGAGAGTTTGTTGGGGATGGTGATAGGTGCTTGTTGAGGGAGAAGAAAGAAAGAAGGCGATGAATAGAAAAAAGAATGAAAAAATAAGGAGAAAGAATTGCTGCCTGTTTTTGTTAAATTTATTCTACAATTTGGTCCCTCAAAATTTTAAGTTATACAATGAAGCCCAAAGTTTTAGGAAAAATTGTGATTAGACCCTATTTGACTTAGGGTTTCTCATGCAAGCCCTATTATTCCAAAATATTTGCAATTAACTCCTGAAGAATTATTTTTCAACCCCAATAATTTTCAAGTAATATATAATCAAGCTTATAGAAATTATAATTTTAACCACAAAACTTCTTAAAATAATTAATAACATAAAATTCATAATTTTTTCAAATAATGGCAAGATCATATTTTATATAAATATAATTGATAAAATTCTAGGGGTGTTACAAAAATTATATATATAATATAACAAATAATTTGATTGAAGAATTGTTTCAACTATTACAACTATAAACTCTTAACTTTATTTTTATATTATTAATTTAAATCATTTTAGTTTTCTAGCAATGCAATAATTGTGAACTCTTTTTCAATTATTTGAAATAATTTTTTTTTATATGGTGCATATATACAGTTGATATAGTTAAAAATTTTCAAAAGTTTGATAAATGACCACTTAAATAGTAAATGATATCAATTTCTATATTTTTCAATATATTTAATTACAATGTTTTATTATTATGCACATTTATTTTAATATTTTTGCTTATAATCTTTTTACCTGGATTAATGACGTGATATAAAAAAAAATTGATTGAAAGTAAATATCCATTTAATTATTTATCTTTTTTTAATTCTAATTGTCAAAGAAACTTATGAGAGATTAATATTTTATTTTACAATGAATATTGAAAATTTACTTATTATTTCATTCAAGTATATAATATATGATACTCCATAATTTCAAAAATAATAAACTAACTAGTATGTAAATACAAATAAATAAATTTTACCTATCAGAGTTTTATGGAATATTAAGAGATATTTTAGCTTATAAACATTTTATGTTACAAACTATTTATTGAATTAGTTATCAAATAATAAACCACTTAAAGTAAGCTATTTTCACATATAAAGTACAAAGATATTATATATTTACTCTAATAAAAAATATTTAAAATTTAAAATTCTAAAATATCATTAAAATTGTAACTATAACTTCCACATTATTAAGAATCATACAAAAAATTTATACATTATAAAAAAATTATTTGCATATTTATCATATCAAAATATGTATGTATATATATCATATTTAAAAAGCGTATTTAGTAAAATATTTTGCACTATTTTTACTTTCTTAATTCTTTTTTTTTATTTTATCATTTTATAAATTTTTGTATAATTTATAAACTTAGAGTGAAAAATTCTTGATATTCTACAACTTATTTAAGTATAAGTTTTCTTCAAATATAATATTTTAACTGAAATATTCATATTATTTTGTTTAATTAGTAATAGATTTTCTTTCATAGAATGCTAAAAATAATGGCAATTCATATTTTAATCACATGAAAGGAAAATAAATGTTATTACAAAATAAATTATTCAATCTTATAACTATTTTTGGTGCATCATATCGGGCACATGCTAATACTATTATATATGGCATAGTTTTATGTTAATCTAAATGAGCAATTTTGACCACATGTCCAACTCTCATAATTTTGAATTTTTCTATTTGATTAAAGAAATTCTCATTGGTTTATTATTTATTTTTGTTTTTATTTTAATACAACTAATTTATCTGTGATAATTAAAATATCATGTTGTGTTTATCTAAAATTGCTATGCAAATTTTATCTCATAAGATAATTCCAAAATATCTATAATCATATTGTTATCTCATTAGATAAGTTTAGAATACAAAATACATTTTATAAGTACCATATTTAGTACTCCTACCATAAAATTCAATCTTATAGATTTAAATTATCACAAGATTAACATATAAAATTTTCTTTGTGTTATAAATAAATTTTATTCTAGAATTATTCTTTTCAAATTTTGTTTTCATATTATTCATGCTACCATTCTATATTTTTATTCAATTTTATTTGACTGTAGAATCTCTTTCCTCAATTAGCATAATATAGTAATTTTTTTTCTTTTAATTTGAATTTCATTTTGTATTAAATTTTTAGCATTTTTTATAACACATCTTTATATTATTTTTATTTTGTTTCATTCTAAATTAAATAGATGTTCTTCTAATTAATTGAAATATTTTATTGTTTAAAATTAAAATTTTTATGATGAATTAAGGACTGTAATTTGTATGTAGTGCCTAGCTCAAGAGGTGCCTGCTTCAAGATGAAGTGTTACTCCAATCTTACTCACAATAATTTAAACAAAATATGCATAACCAAAACTCTAGTTTGAAAAGCTGCACAGCAACCCAAGAACCATCCGTTGCAACTTACTATTGCAATTTGCTATATGTTATTTCATAAAGGCTACAAACCATCATACAAATAATAGCATCAATGTCTGGGTGACCTATGTAGATATATACTAAAATGCTAGATTACTTACACATGCCAAAAGGGACATAGTAACTCTATGTCTACAACTATCACCAATATCAAAGCCATACAAACATAATCACCAGCATGAGGCATCTTAAGCTTCAACTTATAAACATAATTCATTACAAAATTAAGTCTAGATCTTGTACATCTGAAAGTTAATAACAAAATCTTATGTTCTGATATATCCTATAGTGTTCCAGCTACTACCTATTACAATCGAGCTGCGAAAAGAAATCAGGAACGTAAAAGAGGCTTAAGTTTGAAGGACTTAGTGAGGGGGGAGGTAATCATTCACCAAAGCATAAGATCAAAGAGAACCAATAAAAGGGTCCTAATTCAATGGAAACATAATTAAGCAAAATAATAGAAAGAACCAAAGCTACAACAGTTAAAAATTAACATGGCAATAGAATAGAACTCAAATAGATAGTGTATTAACATAATGGAAATCCAATGAAATGAGACATGAAATAGACAAGACTTGAAATAACAAAACATATCATAATTTTCAACATGAAGCAATGATATAACATAACACATGTGAAACAAAATTTAGTAGATCATTGGCAAGTTTGTCTTTATTGCTCCTAGAACAGTACATAAATAGTAACACAGAGTACAAATATGACATAATAGATTTCCCTTATTACTCCATTGCCCAAGCATTCAACTTAGTACCTAAACACTAAGCTCGATCCCTTATTTCTCTATTACCTAAGCATTCAACTTGGTACTTAAGCACTAGGATCGGTCCTTTATTTCTCCATTACCTAAGCATTTAGCATGGTAGTCATGTGGCGTAGTTGGCCATATGCTAGATCCCAACACTCGTAGATAGCTATCTCCAACTATTCACCAGTCAAAATCTTAGGTGGGTACTATCCAAGAGACGGCTACTATCGATTTATGCTGCATGGTCAATTATTCTAACTTAGTCTTATGCCTAATCCAACCCATGGCATCCCTATAGGTGGTATCCCCCAAGAGTGTCCTCAAGGTGGCTTAACATGGTGCCTGCAAATAATATGTATTTCATGTTGACGGATCAAAAACTTACATGTGAAACAAATTAAAATAGTATAATCCATAAAACATAGGCTAAGAAGTCTGTATAAATAGCATATAGAATGATTAAATTAGGAGTATGAAACTCAAGTGGTCAACAAGATTAAAATATCAATATGAATAGGGGAAATCTAGCAAGGCTGTAGAGTATATGGGATAGATAGCAAATAATACAATAGGAGTTCTGGGTACTAGGACGAGTACAATCAAATTCAACAGATAAACACATGGAATTCAAACATCAAGATCATTCACATCCCAAAAGAAAGGTAAGCTTTACCCTCACCATAAAAACTCCACAAAGGTGCTATCGATATCTCATAGTCCTGGAGACACTAAATCCTCATCACCTATTCTAATAGAACATATTAAATGTCAAAATGATTACATCGTATCCTTTAACTATAATTAAACCATTTATACCTTAATATCAAGTGTTACTGATTACGAAACATCTCTATTTATTCCAGGTTCTTGCTCCATTTTGAATATAATAAATTAGGCTTGAATATTCCAATTATCTAAATTATTCTAACAAAATCATCATTCTTCCAACTAGTATGATATTTATAGATTTAGTTCCGAAAATAACTCATGCTTAGTATATAATCACGCTAATGTTGCTACAATATTAATGAAGGATTTATTTGTTCTAAGTTACTAATCACTTCTTAAGTTAATAGCCTAAGGCCATGTATAGTAATTCAGTCAAATTGTAAGAAATTACCATATTCCTTTAATAATTAACCCTTGCAATGTTACACAAAATTTAGGGTTTTAATTATACGATTAAATTAATTAACAATAATTATATTCTAATTACCAATTTGGGCCTATTAGCACTGTACTAACTTATTTATCCAAACATTTTTACTTGACATCACAAATCTTATCTTGATAGTGCATTATTACAATTTGATTCAATTAGCTCAACTTACGTCAATAATCAGCTTAATGAATGATAATTATCTCCTAATTAAAAATTTAAGTCCACACTACTATTTAAAGAATCAGATTAGACTAGGTGGTTGAATCGGTTGAACCATCAACCACTCTATAAATCGATTTGATTTTGAGTAAAAATCCAAAAATAAAGAAAATCGTTCTATTTTGTGAAAATCATTTGAACTGGTGGTTAGACCATTAGAATCATTCAACCATTCACAATTTATAAAAACTAGAATGGTTCATTTTCTTTCTTTTTTTTCTTTTCATTCCTTTAATTTTTGGCATAATTAACACTTTTTTTTGGCCTAATGTGAACCTCCAAAGGTGAGATATATTGTAAAAGGGTAAAAATTCTAAAACATCCAAACAAACTTACAAAATAAAGCCCCAAATTAGATCTGATATTTTAATTTTTAAATTCAGCTAAAAGGTAGAAACATTTAGTCTCTTACCTAACCTATGGGCTCTTTCAAGAAATTCTAATTTATGAAGTTGAACAATATAATTTAGACTCATTATGTTCTATGTTAGGTATTTTATTAACTTTAAAATAAAATATAAAATATAAAATATATATTACATAATTATGACATCTTGATTTAATTATGGTTTGACCAATGGTTGAACCAGTAAACTATGAACTAATGAGTTTTTGGTTCAATGAATAGTTTGATTTTTCAAACACTGGTCCACACATCGCTTGTAGGCAATTTTTATGTTCAATCATACACCTTACAATCGCATATATCGGTCCAATAATGGATATATCATATCAAAATTAACTTAATAACTTAACCAATTTAAATTCAAGAATTAGTTTAATCGATCAACTGGGGTTTCCCCTAATTAAGCACATTCGTGGTAAAATTATTGCGTGCTTACAGTCTGGATGGGCTCAAATCACCACCCTAACAAAGTTGGTGGTCAATCATTGGAACACCGCCATTGGCCACCAAACGATGCACTTTGTTGTGCTGATCAGAAGCCCCCAACTGATTATTTATTCCACTATCGTGTTTTTGGTTAATTTCTTAAAAATGATACAGCACCATCATTTTGTTATCGTGTGCCGCCGCATTCGATTCTTCTTCTCCGATGGTCAAATCATGAAATTGGAACACAATTGTACTCCTTTCATTGAGCCCATCAAAACCTAGTAGTTGGTTTCCATTTTTCATTATTCATTGAGATAGAGGTGATGTTACAATTGGTTGTGAGCTTTGCTAGTGCTGGAGAGAAAATGCTAGTGATGGGGGAAAGAGGGTGCATGTGAGAATTAGATAAATAGAGGGGATGGGTTTAATACTTATAGGTAATTTCCAAAAATTTTGAATTGACCCATGAAACTTCTCTCTATTTTCATTTGAACCCCTAGGAATTTTGTAGCACCTCATCTCAGGATCGCACCTAAGTTGATTCAGACTTAAATATTAGAGTTATAATTAAATAGTAGGCCTATAAATATTTTTTTCAAATGTCTCAAAAGTAATTACCAAGTCAACCTTGACATAACTAAATAGAAAATCACAAAATATAAGCCATAAAAGTTCCAAAGAGCTTAGTTTAGGTTTACAACCTATGATAGATCATGTTATCATCATTATCCATATACTATAACCTTTAATACCAGTTTGACATATCACAATATCTCTAGGGTGCGCATCATATACACAAAATCCCATACATAATTACACACTAGCTCTATTACAAAATATCTTTGAACTTCAATTCAAGCCTAGAGTCCAACATCACCTATCTCTGTTTGAGAGATTAATGAAATACAGGAGGGTGAGTCTAAGAAAGGATAAGTAGGAGTAATAACAAGGATCTATGGAGGAGAAACTTAACTCAACTGATCATAATCAACATATAGAATATAACATACTTAGAATACAGACAGTAACAAAAGTAAAATAGAAAACTCTCATACCTTATTGCTCCAAGATCAAATTACAGACAGATAGAAACCAATTAGGCAAAATAAACCTAAAAGCATATGCATTCCAAGAGAAAGCTTCAAGACATGCATTCTAGATTCACCTTATACAAGACAGACAAATAGATTACCTAAGTGTAACAGCTTAGTACATGATAGATGCCTATACAAAACTGTATAGCACACCACAAATGCTTAGTTGGAAATCCCTAGCGGACAGTTGATACTTGGGGAAAAATCCCTAGTGTATCATTGACACCCAGGGGAAATCTATAGCATGCCTCACATAACCAAATAGATCACCCGAATTGGCATTTGGCCTACATAATCACTGTACAAATAATAAAGTTAATCATTTGTGCAGATGCCTGGGGGGAAATTCCTAGCACACTATTGATTTCAATGCTAACAGTACAAAATGGAATAGAAGTGTCGTCAAGGCAACACAAAAATAGTAAACAGAACACAGACAAGCTAGCATGGCTAGTAAACAAATTACTCAACATGGCAATAAATAATGAAATAGAACAATAAAGATATGGTATAGTCAGATATCAGAGATAGATAACAGATAAAAGTTTTAGGTGCTAGAACAAACAGATAAAAGAATTGATATCAAAGATAACCCTTATAGGGGTATTCCAATCAAATAACGAATAACATATGGATAACATATTAGATATCAAACATAATTTAGAGTGTCGTACAGAAACAAAAAACTCACACATGGGCTTATCACGAATAATAGATAGTGAGAAAAAGAAGCTAGATTAGTAGCTACTCATCTCTTGTAGTTTTAGCCAAAAATAACCAAAGCTCACAATCTACTGCTCAGCAATACACAATTCATCATCACCTAATCAAAGAAATATTCCATAATCAAAATTCTTGTCCAATCCTAATGGTCCTCTGGAATTGTAATAATAGGCATTCTAATAACATGATGATATATGCTAATAGCACATTCACAAAATTCTCCAATTAGTTAACATTTCTAGATTAACTACGATGGTCCATATCAATTCAAAAATAACATGGTATCTTATTCTTGTTTTCAAGGTCATGGTTATTATCCTAAATCTCATAATATGGTTAATCCTTACCTCGTTAATTCCTAATCAAATTCCATGTAATCTTATAATATATTCCTTAATAATATATTAAATCCAATTTTAGCATTTTGCATAAGTTTGGGTCCACTTATTCTATATTCCTTGTATAGGGATCAACACACACAGAGATAAGCATATTTTCTCTTCCCAAATCCCTGTTCTTGGTAAGGTACAATGCTAAATTAGGAAGGTACAACATATGCATTATATAAGAAGGGTACAACTCAATCTAAAATCTAAATTTATCACCAGAGTTTTGAAACCACAAATCGATAGCACAGGTGTAATCGTCGTATCGAAAAGGTGAAACTGCCTTTTCACTACTACCACTAGAAAACTCAATGCCACCACCAAATGATGTCTCTTGTCATGATTTTTCCAATGGTTGGCTTGGTATTTTGTTTATCCATCAAAAAAGGTCTCAAATGTCACCCTAAAGTCTCAAAAGCCACCTTGCTCTGCCGTGAAGTTTTTACTGGATTTTGCCTTCATCGCCATGTGGAACTCCAATGCAATGCTATTTTTAGCTTCTCCACTCTAAAAGCTTTCCAACTCGTTGCCCATAATTAAAATTTGGTCATAATTTTTCCGTTGCTTGCCAAGACTGTTGAGGTAAGTTTCTTCAAGCTTTTGATTATGGTGGTTTGCTGCTTGGAACGCCACATGCGAGGTGCTAGAAGAAAATTGGTGAAGTGTGGAAAAGAGTGCTTGATTTGCTTTAGTGAAAGGTTAGCTAGAAAAGAGAGTCGCTGGAGGGGAGATGGTTGCTAGTGGAGGAGAAAAAAAAGGAAATAAGAAATGGAAATGAAGGTGATTGTGTGTTTTACTAGGTTTTATTAAATTAAGTTTTTCAATTTGCTTTTCAATTTAGCCCAATAACTTTCAATCAGTCTCAATCAAGTCCTTGCAAAACTTAAAAAATTTAGCTTTGGCCTTGTTGACCAAAGTTCTTCCATGCAAACCCCTTTGTTTTCAAAAAGTGTTCATTCAAATTTTTTAAAATTATAAATCTAACCATAAAACTTTCAAAATTTTTGCAATCAAGTCCTTTTTAATATATTTTTATTTTTAAAATAATTAAATAATTCCTTATAATAAACAAATAATTGAAATTGCATAAATAAACTAACATTAAGAAATTATCGTTAAAATGTGAAATGTTGGGGGTGTTATAGACCTCCCCCTCTAAAAGAATTTGATCCTCAAATTCTCTCTTGAAGATTGGTATAGCTTGGGATATTGTTGGTGCATAAGATCCTTTGGCTCCCAGGTTGCCTTTTCAATATTTTGTTTGCACCATAATACTTTCACTTAAGAAATCCTATAATTCCTAAGCTCTCGGTACTTTCGATCTAAGATGTGAATTGGTTGTTCCTTGAATGTCAAATTGCCTTTTAGTTCCATTAGTTCATGAGATATGATGTGGGATAGATCAAGGTAGTACTTTTGTAGCTACGACACTTGGAAGACATCATGTATCCTTGTTAGATTCTAAGGTAGCACCAGGCGATAAGCTACTGGTCTAATTCTTTCGTGTATTTCATATGGCCCAATGAATCTCAGACTCAATTTTCCACCTTTGCCTATTTTTCTGTCCTCTTTTTGTCTATGATACTTTAAGGAACACTCGGTCACCAACCACAAACTCCAAATCCTTCATTCGTTTGTCATCGCAACTTTTCTACTGATCCTGTGTATCCTTTACCTATTGTTTAATAATATTTACCTTTTTTGTAGTCTCTTGGATTAGTACAGACCTTATAGCCCCCAGAGTCTTATCAATGGTACTTTTGTGCTCTACTGGATCCCAATATAATAGAGACTGACACTTTCAGCCGTACGGTGCTTCATACTATAACACCCTTAGAATTTCTTGCTTTGTATTATTTTATTACCACTAATTTTAAATTTTTACTTAATAATTATTTTTAGAAGTTCCTTGGTCAATTTATAATTTTAACATAATTGATTTCATTTTAATTGAAATTATTGGGGCCAATTTATAATTTTTAAAGACTTAATTGCACACAGATAGAGAGATATAGGGTTTGCAAGAAAAACTCCTAGTCAACTGGGGACAAGTTGTGATTTTAAAATTTTGAGGATTAATTGGAGATTGCTTAAAATGTTTTGGGGCCAATCTACAATATCAAAAAGTTTAATTCGATAAACGTTGCAAAACTTCTTCTCTAAGTCATTCTTTACAAAAAAAATTTCTCCTTCTTCACTTCTTCACCACACACCCATTCATCGGCGATCTTGTCATGGTGACCATTTTCTTTCACACTTGAACTAACCAAGATACTTCTCACACCTCCAACCACACTAGCACACTACATGCATAGTTGGACCACCACCGGTGAAGCCACCGCGAGAGAAAATCAAGAAGCTTTTCACAACAAAGCAAATGGGTTTCTAGTTTTTTGACAACCAACATTAGCTCTAAAAAGTGGTTTGGGTAATACTCAATGAGGAAAATAATGTGAAAGTGTTGTATGATGGTGAAATACAATAGCATAGCAAGTAAATCATGAAAACTTCGCGATGATTTTTAAAGGGTTTCCAGGTGGCCATTGTTGGAACTAAGGGTACTATTGGAAAGCTTGTGTTGAGGTAGAGCTCTTTGATGTATTGAATTACTTTTTGACAATAGTAGCAGAAAGGTAGTTTCACCTCCTCATTGCGACGATCACACCTGTATCATTAGTTTGTGATTTTGATACTCTGGTGGTAAGCTTTGATATTTGGATTTAGTTGTACCTTTACTATATATATGTTATATGTGTTGTAACTTTTCTTTTTAAGTTGTATCCTTGCCAATAATAGAAATTTGATAAGAATTGATATATCCATGTGTATATATATGCGTTGACACCCATGTAAGGAATATTGAATAGTAAACCTAGACTTATTATGCATAATGCCAAAATTAGATTTAAATGATATTAATCCTAAGGTTTATGTGATGAGATTAATAAGAAAATTAGACCATTATTTGTGGATTCAGGACCTAATGATATTTTTGAGGTTAATTATTGACAAGTAAGCAATTATGGCAATTTTAGGTAAATATTGTGGTAGAATGTGTTATTTAAGACTAGCCTATAATTTGAGATCAATATGTAAGCAAGATTATTTTAGCAATACTGATCTTGTTAACTATTGGATTGATAGTGCTTATTAAGCTATGAATTGTCATGTTAAGAGGTTATTTAGTGAATTTAGGTTATATTATAAACCTAATAGTGTTGTATTAGGAGTCAAATAAGAATTTTGACTATAAATGTACTCTCTTGGCTAAGTGATGAGGAGGTAGGTCATGAGGACCAGTAAACTACCATTTTGATTGTATTTTCAAGATAACTAAGGTGAAGGTCTACCATCTGGCCTTGTTATAACTATCTATTATTGTGGCATAACCCCTGTGAGGGTTAACTTGTTAGATTGTACCGGCCCATAACATGCTTGATTATACTTGCCCATTATTTGAGATTCACACTTGAATGTGCATTTGATCATACTCGATTATTTGATTGTATACCCCTATGTAGGTTAGTACCTATATCACTCTATTGAGTTGTTCATGTATGTTCTAGCCCAAAACTCTTATCTATCTTGATTAATACTTATTTCATTTGGTTTTTGTTACATTTTTTGTTATCAAATGCCTTTTCAGCACACTTGATTATTTGTATCATGTTATTTAGCCAGTTTGCTTGACTGTACCTATTTGTCATTTATATATTACCTTGTCGGCATATTCAATTACTTAATTCATACTTATCATACTTGTTGTAGTTGTTGTACTTGCGTGGCAATAATACTAGGGCCAAGTGCTAATCCTATATAGAATGTTGGATACATGGGACATGTTTTGCAATTCGCCTGGGTATCCATGATACGCTAGGGATTTTTCCCTACATATCAGTAGTGTGCTAAGGATTTTCCCTTGGCTATTATAGTATGCCATATGGTCTGTATTGGCACACTAATTGTGTGCCGAGCTGCCATGCTAAGAAGTACTTGCTTGAATGGTATAAGGTGAATTGATATATATGTCTTGTTATGTTAGAATGCATATACTGTAAGGGGTTGCTAGTTGTACTTATTCTTACTTGATTGTAAACTGCTTTTAGAGTAATAAGGTAGGAGTGCTTTCAGTTGTTACTATTATTAGGGGTGTAAATAAGATGAGACTATTCGTGAACAGTTCGAGCTCGGCTCGATGAAAGCTCAAATTTAGCTTGAACTTAAAAGAGCCAAGCTGAGCCAAGCCAAGCTTGATAGTATTTGACTTGATAGGCTCACGAGCCTAAACAAGCTTTTTATTATATAGATTTTTCATATAATAATAATAATAATTTTATTTTTAAGAAAAAAAATTATTTCAAAATTGAAAAGAAAAACCTTAAGTCCTTATTTTGATTGGAAGATATGTAATTTGGAATTAAATAACTATCAGAATTGTATTAGTATTGTTAGATTATATTTTTATAATGTTATTTATGGTATGGTGTTTGCTATTATAAATTTTATTTCAAGTTTAAACGAGCTCGAGCTCATATGAGGTTATACGAGTTGGAGCACATTCGAACTTATATGAGCTTAAACTCATCCAAACCTATACAAATCAAGCCTTTTTGAGCTTTAACGAGTCGAGCCAAGCTTAAGCCTATTCTGACGAGCCGAGCTTGAGCTCGAGCTCATGAATGAGTAAACAAACTGAGCTCGAGCTTGCCAAGCTCAGGCTCGGCTCATTTACAGCCCTAACAATCATTCTTGCTTAAATCTTAACTGCACTTGTATTGCTTGATGAGTTTTAAATCTGTTAAGATGTTCCCTCACTAAGTCCATTGGACTTACTCCCATTTTTCTTAAATTTTACATACAGGACTATATAGGAATGAAAGTTTTGACCTGGCATAAAGAGATGCTTCCTTTTATAATAGTTTAGATGTGCTTTTGTGCTTATTGCCCTTAAGAATGTTATATGTGATCCTTAAAGATGTTGTAATGTGTGAGAGATGTTAAAGATACTTTGGAATTATATATATATATATATATATATTTCTATTACTTATGGTGTGATGGTATTTGAAAAAATCTTTTGGGGTTATTGTGAGTATTTCAGGTCCTAACTTCAGGCTGAATTATTTTGATATCTCAACTTAGGGTTATCCTAAGTAGGGTGTCATAGGTGGTATTAGAGCTTAGGTTTAGATGACCTAAGCGTTGAACATGCAATAGAGTTTGTAGTAACTTTTACTTAGGTTAACTCGAATATGCACTTAGGGATATGACAGGACTATTAAGGTATGTCAAGATCATTAGATGATAATAGGACCTTAATGTATAAGTATGGACTATAGTACTAGATAATAATGAAACAGATTATTGTGATTTTGTTGCAAGATGGCTAGTGGCTTTGGTAAAGGAAAAGAATGTACTAATGAGGATAATGTTGAAAAATTGAAGGAGAAACTTGCAATGCATAAAGAGGATAAGGAATGTTTTTCCCAAACATGATAAAGGTGAAGCTCTATGATATGCATAGGACCATACAAAATGAGATAATAGAGACAAGTCAATGGAACTCATCAATTGGAACAAGAGACTTCATGGTTGATCAGATGATGGAGAGTGTCGAGAAAATAAAAGATTTAGGTCAAAATAGCATCCAATCAAATTGAAGAGCTTCAAGAGATACGTATCTAAAAGGAGGAGACATTTCGGATGCTAAAGGTTGAGTACAACATAATGATAGACAAGCCCTACCTACTAATGGGAGAGATTAGTAGAATGATGGCACATTACCACCAGGCTATAGATCAAGTGATTAGACTAGGTGTCGGCATCGACACCATGGTAGGATCCTCGAGAATTCTCCCTTTCTTTGGCCAAAGACATTAGCCAAGTGTGCACATCGAGGAGAGACAAGCTAGGGACCCGACAAAGGCACCTATAGTAGACCCTATGGAGAAGATCCCAATGAGGATTCAGATGTTACTGTAGAAGTTCCAGAGAAGCCTAAAGAGATCAAGGATGATGACGATAAGGGGCCAGAGATAATGAAAGACATCAAGGACTCTGAGTCAGACGTTACAGATACTGAGAAGTCCGACTAGACGACCTGACAGTCATACCAAATTTTATGTACATAGACTGACAGTATTAGTAGCTTATACTTTATAGCCTGTAGCATGGCTATCTTTGTTCTTTTTTTGTATTCATATATATACATATATATATTTCCATTGCCCTATCAATTTTACTTCGACTAGGTGGTCGACTGGTTTAATCATTTGAATATGAATATAACCTTTATCTATGTTGATATTAACTTAATCTTAACAACTTTTATCTATAATGACTATATATTCCTTTTCTTTACTAGTCTTAAACTATTTAAGTTTTGTGATTTGATTTATCTTGTTCTTATTTTTTTTTCTTGAATGATGGTTAGGGCATTGATAGCTAAAGCTTGATTTGTGACTTATGTTCATAGGGTTAAAGTCTTAAGTAAATGATGGCTTCTAGGGGTAATGATGATGTTTCTGTACCTACAAAAATAGGTCTAAGAGAAAGACCCCTAGGCTATTGAGCTCATGCACCTCGTGCTCTTGGATTGGGGACACTTGCTTGTCCACAACCCATACCTAATGAGAAAGTTTCTCAAACTCCCCCAATGAATCAACCAAATAAGAATCCTCTAGTAGAGCTAATGTATCATGAAAGACAAAGATGTGGCCAACTGGCTAATCAATCAGTCGGTAGAGCTAAAGTAGTAGAAATAGTTCTAGAAGATCGAGCTTTAGAATAGTTTTTGCAATTTCAACCCCCAAAATTTTTTAGAGAGCTAAAT
This sequence comes from Jacaranda copaia, assembly GCA_014898725.1. Classification (NCBI taxonomy): domain Eukaryota; kingdom Viridiplantae; phylum Streptophyta; class Magnoliopsida; order Lamiales; family Bignoniaceae; genus Jacaranda; species Jacaranda copaia. The sequence goes on along the minus strand of JACGDI010005232.1, from coordinate 931,018 downwards.
TATCATAAGGCAGAAGAGTGGCTAGAAAAATTGGACAACATATTCAAGACCTTAAGATATCCGGATGAACAAAGGGTATGATTTGCCATATTTCTTTTTGTGCAGCCGGCAAGGAGTTGGTAGAGGATGGTTGCACCGAGTTGGACAAAGGCAGAACTCCTTAGACTTGGGAGAATTTTACTCAATAATTCAAGGATAAGTATATGCCTTTGGTAATCAAACAAGCATGAAAAAGAGAATTTATAGATTTGATTTAAGAAAATTAGTTGGTTAGCCAATATAAGGCCACATTTAGTCAATTAATGCAATGTACCTTATATGTCTAAGGGGATGTAAGTCTATAGACTAGAGATTCATATAAGGCCTACAATTAAAGCTAAAATGAGGCTTGGCCACATAGGATTTATAGAATTTCAATCTAGCTATGAGCAAGGCTTTACAACTGAAAGCGGAATTGCAAGAGATCTAAACGATTGAGGACAAAGACCGAAAGGAAAGACCACACCACAGACGGCATAGTGGCACTAGCCAAAAATAGCCAAAATTTCAAGTTGGAGGTGTTTCTTAACAAAATCCTTAGACTAATAAGATGACAGAGTTAGATTAAGGTAAGGTATTAATGAAATGTGGATTCTGTGGAGCATCGGGCCACGACGAGATAGAATGCTGGAAAAAACAAGGCAGATGCTTGTGATGTGGAAGTGATCAGCTTTTCATGAAAAATTACCCTAAAATGAGAGGTCCACCACCTATAGGGAAAGAAAAACAAGCACTGGGAACTGACAGGAAATAGAAGATTTAGGCTTGTGCTTATGCTTTTATAGGCAAAGATGCTCTCAATCCTAAAGACGTGATGGAAGGATAATTTCTATCTCTGATATTTATGGTAAACTATTGTATGACCCTAGTGTCTGGCATTCCTTTATATCTATTGCATTGTCTCATAAATTGAATAAACTACCTAAGACTATAACTTATCAGGTAGAGGTTAGAACGCCTTTGGGTGCAAGGTTAGTAACAAATGTTATGTATTGAGATTGCCCAATTGTGATTGAAAAGTGAGTGTATACCACCAATCTTATATAGATGCCCATACAAGGTTATGATGTGATACTTGGGATGGATTGGCTATATTGTTGCCAAGCACATGTGAATTGTTTCACCAAATGCATCACTCTCATAGGGGAGATGTTAATATCAACATGCCACATAGCTAATAACGTATCCCTAATAATAGTCATCTTAATAATAGAGGCTAGACAAATTCTAAGAGAAGACGAGCAAGGATTTTTGGTGTACCTCATTAATATGCCATGGGACATTGTGAAACTTGAGAACATGGAAGTGGTAGCTAAATATCCAGAAGTATTCCCTGAAGAATTAAATTCATTGCCTCCTGATAGAGAAATTAATTTTATCTTTCACAATTTATCGAGAGCTATACCATTTTCAAAGACTCTTTATCGAATGGCCCCAGTTGAGCTTAAAGAATTGAAGAATCAACTTTAAGAGCTATTGGCAAAGGGATTCATTAGATTGAGCACATCCCCATGGAGATCCCCAATATTGTTTGTCAAATAGAAGTATGAGACCCTAAGGATGTGCATCGATTATAAGGAATTGAATAAGGTTTCCATTAATAATAAGTACTCTTTACACCATGTAGAAAAATTGTTCAATCTGCTACAAAGGTCGAGGATCTTCTCAAAATTAGATTTGAGACAACGGTACTATCAATTATGGATCAAGGAAGAAGATATTCCTAAGACCACTTTCAATTCTTGGTATGGTCATTTTGAATTCGTGGTAATTTCTTTTGGTTTAACCAATGCACTGGTAGCATTCATGGACTTGATGTATTGAGTTTCATACCATACTCAGAGTAGTTTGTAGTCATCTTCATCAACAACATCTTGGTGTTCTCCAAATCTAAAGAAAAACATACAAAATACATGCACATAATCTTTAGGACTTTGAAGAAATTTCAATTATATGCTAAATTTGGCAAGTGTGAATTCTAGATGGAGAAAATAACCTTTTTGGGGGCACGTCATCACCCAAAATGGGAGAGAAGTTAACCCCTCTAAGGTGGAAGCAATAGTCAACTGGAAGTGCCTTGGAAATATCGCAAAAGTCAAAACTTTCCTGGAGTTAGCCAGCTTTTATTGAAGATTTTTTCAAGATTGCTCTAAGATAGTCGGTCTATTAACCAAGTTGACATAAAAGGAGTAACCTTTTAACTGGAATGATGATTGCAAAAAATGCTTTCAGGAGTTAAAATAATCGCCAACTACAGATCCAGTCTTAGCTCTTCTTAATGGCTTAGATAGCTTTGTGGTGTATATAGATGCTTCTAATAATGGGTTAGGATGTGTATTAATGCAAAATGGGCGTGTTATCACCTATGCCTCTAGGAAATTGAAACCCTATGAAGAAAACTACCCAACGCATGACTTGGAACTGGCTACAATCATATTTGCATTGTAAAAATAGAGGCATTACCTCTATGGTGCTACCTTTGAGGTATATACTAACCACAAGAGCCTTAAATACTTGTAGTCATAGAAAGACCTAAACATAAAGCAATGTTGATGGATGGAATTTCTAGAAGACTATGATTTCTCCATCACCTACCACCTTAGCAATACTAATGTAGTAGCCAACGCATTGAGCTGGAAAGCTGGGTTGACTTTTCTAAAAGTAACATAAACATCCCAAAGTTGAAGGTTAAGTTCAGTGCTAAAATTTAAGCAGCATGCTTAAGTTGTTGGAATAAAATTACAACAAGAACTATATGACAAAATTTGACAAATTGATGCTGGAGATGACTGGATACTATGACAGAAAGAGAATGTTAAAAGCACTGAAGGGTATGAGTTAAATGTTGACGATCAAGGTACCCTTCTATTTCGGAAATGAATATGTGTACTGAGAGAAGTCAAGGAAAAATTATTAAAAGAGGCACATAAGACCAAATATCTAATACATCTATGAGGAGCTAAAATGTATCAAGATTTGAAGAAATAATTCTAGTGGAACAAGATGAAAATAGATATAGCAGATTTTGTGCAAAGGTGTTTGACTTATCAACTGGTGAAGGCAGGACACCAATGACCTTCAGGGTTGCTACAGTCACTCTCAATTCCTAATTAGAAATAGGAATAGATCAATATAGAATTTATGATTAGTTTACTAATGATTGGAGGAGGGTACAACAATATTTAGGTTGTAGTAGACCGTTTAACCAAGTTAGTGCACTTTCTGCCAGTTGGAACATGCTATACAATCAAAAAACTAGCAAGACTGTATGTTAAGGAAATTGTTCGACTACATGAAGTCCCAACCAGCATTGTATCAGATCGAGATCCAAAATTTACATTGAGGTTATGGAAAAGTCTACAAGAGCATTTGGGAACAAAATCGAAGTTCAGTTCTATTACCTATCCTTAAACAGACAGGCAATCAAAATGAGTCATGAATTTTGGAGGATTTGCTAATGGATAGTATGCTAGACTTTAGATAAAATTAGATACAACACCTTCCATTGATTGAATTTTCCTATAATAATAGCTATCAATTAGTAATTTAAATGGCACTGTACGAGGCTCTGTATGGTAGAAAATGTCAATCTCTAATACACTAGGAATTAGAGGAGCACAAAGATAACATTGATAAATCTTTGAGTACTATAAAACTTGAGCTAATATAAGAGACAATTGAAAATGTATAGATAATCAAGTAGAAAATAAAAGCGGCCAAGGATAGACAGAAAGTTATGTAGATACTTAGAGGAACGATTTAGAGTTTAAAGTCAGAGATCTAGTATTCCTCAAAGTTTTCCTAAGAAAAGGAGTCAGAAGAATTAGTAAGGGTGGAAAACTTAGCCCATGGTATGTTGGACCATATGAGATCTGTGAGAGAGTAGGACCAGTTGCATATCATCTTAGGTTATCTTGAGATTTGAAAAGAATGCATGATGTTTTCTATGTCTCGCAACTTCAAAAGTACCATCCTAACCCTTGTCATATGACGTCAATAGAATGTATGCAATTCAAAGGTGATTTAACATACGAAGAGTAGCCTATACGTATCTTAGATCAGTAGGTTCGAGAACTCAGAAAATGGAAGATCCTACAGGTGAAGGTATTGTGGCGCAATAGTAATGTTGAGGATACAACATGGGAAAGAGAAGATCTCATATGCCAACAATATCTTGAACTCTAGTGAGAATCTTGGGACTGAATTTTTTTTAGGGGAGGAATCTGTAACACCCCCAGAATTTCTTGCTTTGCATTATTTTGTTGCCTTTAATTTTATTATTATTTTTATTTTATGAAATTTTTGCTTAATAATTATTTTTAAAAGTTTTGTGGTCAATTTATAATTTTAACCAACCTGATTTTATTTTAATTATAATTATTGGAGCCAATTTATAATTTTTAGAGGCTCAATTGTGCACAAATAAAGAGATGTGGGGTTTGCATGAAAAACTCCTAGTTAACCAGAGACAAGTGATTTTCAAATTTCAAGGATTAATTGGAGCTTGCATAAAATGTTTTGAGGCCAATCTACAATATCCTAAAGTTTACTTTGATAAAAGTTGCAAAACTTCTTCATCGAGTCATTTTTCACCATTTTTCTTCTTCTTTTTCACTTCTTCACCACGCATCTATTCACTAGCAATCTCCTCATGGCAGCCATTTTTTTTCACATCTGAATTGACCAAAATACTCCCCACACCTTTAGCTACACTAGCACACAACATGCAAGGCTAAACTACCATCGACGAAGTCATCATGAGAGAGGATCGAGGAGCTTTTCAGAGTGGAGCAAGTAAGTTTTTAGTTTTTTGGTGACCAACGTCAGCTATGGTCTGGGTAGTACTCCATGAGGAGAACAACATGGAAGCGTTGTATAGCAATGAAACATGGTGGCAGAGTAAGTAAACTGTGAGGATTTGGAGCAGGTTTTGGAAGGTTTCCAAGTGGCCATTGTTGGAACTAAGGGTATCGTTGGAAAGCTTATGTCGAGGTGGAGCTCTTTGAGGTGTCAAACCACTTCTGATGGTGGTGAACGGTGGTGGAAAAGAGGCAATTTCACCTCTTCAATGTGACAATCACACCTGTGTTATTGGTTTGTGGTTTTAATACTCTGGTGGCAAGCTTTGACATTTAGATTTAGTTATAGCTTTACTATATATATGTTGCATGTGTTGTACCTTTCCTATTTTAGCTATATCCTTGCCAAGAATAGAAATTTGGGACGAATTGATATATCCATGTATATATACCTATTGACACCCATGTAAGGAATATTGAAGGGTAGACCCAAACTTATCATGCATCATGCCAAAATTGGATTTAAATGGTATTAATCTTAAGGTTTATGTGATGAGATGAATAAGAAAATTAGACCATTATTTTTGGATTTAAGACCTAATGATATTGTTGAGGGTAATTATTGAGAAGTAAGCTATTATGGAAATTTAGGTTAATATCATGGCAAAAATGTGTAATTTGAGACTAGCCTATATTTTGATTAATGAAATTGATATGAAAGCAAGATTATTTTAGCATGCTAATCATGTTAACTATTAGATCAATAGTGTTTATTAAGTCATGAATTGTCATGTTAAGCAGTTGTTTAGTGAATTTAGGTTATATTAAAGCCTAATAGTGTTGTACTAGGAGTTAAACATGAATTTTGACTATAATTATACTTTCTTGGCTAGGTGGCAAAGAGGTAGGTCATGAAGACCCATAAACTACCATTTTGATTGCAATTTTGAGATAACTAAGGTAAAGGTCTGCTATTTGGCCTCGTTATAACTATCTATTCTTCTGGCATAATCCCTGTGAAGGCTAAATGCTTGGTTGTACCTGCTCGTAACTTGCTTGATTATATTTGCCCATTTATTTGAGATCCATTCTTGATTGTGCACTTCATCATACTCAATTGTTTGATTATATACCCCTGTGTGGATTAGTACTTGTATCACTCTATTGATTCCTTTGTATATGTTCTAGCATCCAAAACTCCTATCTATCTTGATTGGTACCTATTTTGTTCGGTTTTGTTACTATTATATTATCAAATACCTTGTCAGCACATTCAATTATTTGTGTCTTGTTATCTAGTCAATTGCCTTGACTATACCTACTTGTAATTCATATATTTCCTTGTTAACATTTTCAATTACTTGATTTGTACTTGTCATGCTTATTGTACTTGCCATACTTATGTAGAGATAGTACTTGAGTTAAGTGCCAATCTTATGCGGAATGTTGAGATAGATGGGACATGCCTTGCAATCTACCTGGGTATCCATGATATGCTAGGGAGTTTTTCTTGTGTATTAGTAGTGCGCTAGGGATTTCCCTTAGGGTATCACAGTGTACCATATAGTTTGTATGGGTACACCAATTGTATACTGAGCTGTTATGCTTGGAAGTACTTATTTAAATGGTATAATGTGAATTGATATGCATGTCTTACTTGTTCTATTGGAATGCATATACTATAAGGGATTGCTCATTGTACTCAGCATTGCTTGATTGTAAACTTCTCTTAAAGTAATAAGGCAAGAGAGCTTTCTATTGTTACTATTATTCTTGCTTGAATTATAACTGCACTTATATTTCTTTATGAGTTTTAAATATGTTATGATGTTCTCTTACATTGATAGATTCCTATTACTACTTAATTGTATATCTCTCACTAAGTTTATTGGATATATTCCCATTTCCCTTAAATTTTGCATATAGGACTATATAGGAATAAAGGTTCTAACCTAGCATGAAGAGATGCTCCCTTTTGTAATAGTTTAGATGTGTTTTTGTAATTTTGGCCCATAGGAATGTTACATGTGATCCTTAGAGATGTTGTGATGTGTTAAATACATTAAGGATACTTTGGGATTGTATATATGTATTTCTCCTACTTATGGTATAATGGTATTTGAAAGAATCTTTTGGGGCTATATGAATATTTTAGGTCCTGACTTAAGATTAAATTATTTTGATATCTCAACTTGGGTTATCCTGAGTGGGGTGTCAAACGTACAATGCCATTTGAATAATAGACTGATAGTTGTTATTGTAGGCAAATTCAGTCAGAGATAGATGTTGAGTCCAACTTCCACCTAATTCCAAAACACATCCTCATAGCATATCCTCCAAAATTCAAATAACCTATTTTGATTGTCCATCAATTTGAGGATGAGTAGCTGAGCTAAACTACAACTTTGTTCCCAGTTGTTTCTGCAAACCCTTCCAATGCTTTAAGGTAAACTATAGATCCTGATGAGAGACAATATTGATTAGGATTCCATATAATTTGATGATCTCCTTAATGTATGATTTTGCTAGTTTCTAAACCTTATAGTCAGTTTTGACTAGTAAAAAATGTGATGACTTAAATGATCTACTATTACCTAAATACTATCATAACCTCTTTTGGCCTTTGGTAGATCAGTTATAAAGTCCCTAGTCACTTGTTCCCATTTCTAGTTTGGGATGGGAAGTGGTTGTAGCAACCCTGACGATCGTTGGTGTTTTACCTTCACCAACTTGCAAGTTAAGCATTTTTGCACAAAATCTACTACGTCGTTCTTCATCCCATTCCACCAGAACTATTTCTTCAAATCTTGATACATTTTCATTCCTCTAGGATGTACCATATATCTTACTCGATGTGCTTTTTCCAATATCCTTCGTTTTAACTCCTCTGGTACACAAATTCTCTTATAAAAAAATAGTATTCCCTTGCTATTCGTGTTGAACTCAATCTCTCCGAAACTTCCAATCATTTCTCTTTGTCTTAACATCCATTCATCTTTAGCATGGGCTTGCTAAATTTCCTCATATAATTTATGCTACACTCTAACCCCTATAATCCAGACTTATCATTTTACCTTTATCACAATAGTTACTTTCAACCTTTCTGATACTTCAACTCTTTGTAGATGAGTTTTTCCTACCTTATGGCTTAGAGCATTGGCTACTATATTTGCTTTTCCAAGGTGATAAGTGATGGTAAAGTCATAGTTTTCTAGAAATTCCATCCATCTTTGTTGTCTCATGTTCAAATCTTTTTGCAAATATAGATACTTGAGGTTATTATGATCTGTATGCACTTTAAATGTAGCGCCATAAGATAGTATCTCTACTCCAACAATGCAAAAATGATCGCGAGTAGCTCCAGATCACGTGTGAGATAGTTTTCCTCATGAGGTTTTAACTTCCTAGATATATAGGTGATAGCTCACCCTTTTTACATCAATATATATCCCAATCCCTTGTAAGAGGCGTCCGTACACATCACAAAATCTTTTAACCCATTAGGAAGGGCTGAAATTTGGAGTTGTATTCAGGCGGTACTTCAGTTCTTGAAAACTTCTTCCACATTCCTCGTCCCATATGAACAACTTATCTTTTTGAGTTAGCTTGGTCAATAGGCTAGCTAACTTGGAGAAGTCTTGAATAAATCTTTCATAGTAACCAGCCAGTCCAAGAAAGCTCCGAACCTCAGTGATACTTTTAGGCCTTTTCCAATTGATAACTACTTCTACCTTGGGGGGATCAACTTCTATTCCATTTTGAGTGATTACATGACCCAAAAAAGTTAATTTCTTTATCTAGAACTCACACTTGTTGATCTTGGCATACATCTGATGCTCCTTTAGAGTTCTTAGAACTATGTGTAAGTGCTTTCTATGCTCATCTTTGGACATAGAGAGAACTAAGATATCATCAATGAAGATGACCACAAATTGGTCTAGATAGGGGTAAAATATCCATTGCATCAAATCCATGAATGCCACCTAAGCATTGGTTAAATCGAATGACAATACTGTGAATTCATAATGGCCGTATTGAGAATTGGAAGCAATTTTTGAAATATCTTCTTCTCTAATCTTTAGCTGGTAATACCCCTACTTAAAATCCAGCTTTGAGAAGATTCTCGATCCTTGCAAGAGGTCAAATGGTTCTTTCACATGAGGCAACGAATATTTGTTATTATGGTGACCTTATTTAATTCTTGAGAATCAATTCACATTTTTAAGGACCCATATTTCTTCTTGACAAATAGCATGGGAGCTCCCCAAGGAGATATGCTATGTCTGATAAACTTCTTTTCCAATAGTTCCAGTAGTTGATTTTTCAGCTCTTTAAGCTTAGCAGGCACCATTCTATATGGAGTCTTAGAGAATGGTCATCAATTGGTGCAACATGACCATCAATTGGTCAAGTTAACTTAAAGAGTTAAGTTAACAATTAAGCTTAAAAAGTTAAGCTAGTTTGATTTAAAGAGTTAAATCAAATCATAATTAATTAAATTAAAGAGTTTAATTTGATTAATTAGGAGAAATGCATTTTTGGAGGGAAGACTCAAATGAGATTTGAGATGGCATCTTAATTAATTTGAAATGAGATTCCAAATGTAATTAAGATGCAAATGAAATTCAAATGAAAATTTAGATTCTCCTTTGCCACCTAAGAACAATTGGCCGCCATCCCTTCATAGAATGTGTGATGCCACCTTGGCATCACACAAATCCAAATCTATATATAGATATAGTGTACGAGTTAAGTAGAGAGATGAATTGGTGTGCAAAAAGTGTGAAGAATTAGATTTTTTACTTTTTCCTCCAAAAATCAACCTTTTGTGCAAGCTGGCATTCATGAGTTGACGGCTTAGCTTTTTCTTCCTCCTCCTAACAATTTTTGGCCTCTTTTATTCCCAATTATCTAGTTCTATTCCAGCTTATAAATTAGAGAATTAATGAATTCTCACTAGTGTGTGGACTATTTCAGTAAGGGCAAGATGTGTGCCTTGCTCTATTCTTAGAGAGCTCTCTGTGCGAGGTGTGATTTTGTGAATTTCTCTAGGAAGATCCAGATGGTCAGTTGATCTGAATTTTTTACTAGAGATTCCCCAAGGTGTTGTCTATCTTCAGTAATATTTTCAGAATTTTTGGAGGCGATTTGGTAGGGCAATTATCACAATACTTTCATTGTGCTGCAAGCAAACAGAATTTGGAATCAATGAAGAGTTCACTTGTTTCATTTCGGATTTGCTTATCAAGGTTATCCTCTATCTAAATCTGAATTTAAGGTATGATTAGATCCCTGTAATGCTTGTAGGCACTGTTTAAGAAATTAGACCGGATCGTTCGGTGAATCAGTTTGATTTTCTCAAAAAATTGAAAAAATGAAAAAAACATCATATTTTGTAAAAATCATTCAAACCAGCTGATCGAACCGTTGAACCGAACCCTTTTTTATTTAATTTTTAATAAATTATTATTATTATTATTATTATTATTATTATTATTATTATTATTATACAAAGTTTGAAGGTTAAGGTACACTTCACAAGCTCTCTAAAAGTCAAAAATAAGCCTTAATTTAGAGTTTAGAATTTTGAATTAACTTATACACTCTCAATTTTAAACTTTAGACTTGATATATTCAAATTATTGCAATCATTTATAATATAAATAGTGAAATTTGGATTGTAATATTAGACAATATCCTTTAAGCTTTTTATATTTTATATTTTGGTATTTTATTAATTTTAAGTAATATATATAATATAAATATATATTTTATAATTATGATGTCATGGTTTAATTACGATTGAACTAATGAATCAGTAAGTTTTTCGATTCAATGAACGATCCAATTTTTTGAACACTGCTTGTAGGCACTAATTATTTAATGATTTGAAGTTTTATTTATAGATCCTAATGCCTATCTTACTTTCAAATGGTATCAGAGCCATAATCATGCTTAGATTTGGATTTTGCTTAGTTGATTGATTCATGTGATGGATTGATCTTTATCACCATATTCTTGATTCAATTGATGGACTTGGAAATTTGGTTGATTTGTATGTGGCTCCTTGATTGATGAATTAAAAGCATGATATTACGTGATTTAAGTGTTAATTTATTTAGTTAGTATGTTTTAATTCATAGTTATTAATATTGAAAACTGTTTTAGCATTAATTGATGCTATATGTTAATATAGCATGTTGGCTTATGACTGAAAGAGTTTTGGTCTATTTTGGATCCAATTTGATTGGAATTATGTTGGAGATTATTTGAAGAATTTGATTCTTACTTTTTTCAATTTTTGAAAGCATGTTTGAGCACTTTTATTTCTAATTTTAAATGGTGTTTTAAATCTAGAAATTAATTTGAAATGTGTGTTATGATATTGAGCACATGCATTAAAATTATTGGTTCATAAAAGTTGAGTAGAGAACACACTTGGCAAGCTTTGAAAGCCTAATGCCGAAGTTGCTAGCAACTCCCTAGGCACTAGCCAGGCAGCGCGCGTGTGTTGTGCACATGGGTTACCCAGCTGTGCACCAAGGGTTGCCAGGCAATCTGGTCTTAGGTGTTATTGGTTAACTTTGAGTTGTTTTCTCAATTCCTTTAATGCTCAACAAGTTTTTGCAGTACACGCATTGGTTGCACAAGTGTTATGCTATGCCTCAAAATTATGTTCAACATATTTGAATGCTTTTGAAAATTGATTAAAGTTGATCTCCAAATGATGGCATAATTGTTATGCTTGGTTCAATTATTTGTTTATGAGATGAGTATTTAATTGATTGAATTACTTGTTAATTCTTGATTTATTTGTTGTTCATTTAATTGTTGAATGAATGTTGAATGAATGGGGATGATCATGAGCCTTTTAAATTGATTTTATTTATTTCAAAGTTGTTGAAATGGATTGTATTAAATGGGGTTTGCATGCCTCTTGTTCTATCATGTAAAGGTTATGAGAGTAGAACTTCTAGGGGTGAGGATTTCCATTTCATGTAATATTGCATGGAGCAAGGAGTCCAATAGAGGCATAGAGGCCAATTGAAGACCTATGAATGTATGGGATAAACTCATGTAATTGATTAGTTTAATTCAACCCACTTAAAATTAATCGAAGTGATGCACCCATGGCTCTAAGTGTATCACTTGGTTAGGCTCATGGTCATCCTACCCTAGGAGCATACTAGGTTATTTACGTATTTACATTTTTCATATCCTATTGATGTATGAGATGCATAATTAGGATATAGTTAACTTAAATAAGAAGATAAAATGATGAGATCTTTGCAAGCAAAAATCTCTACTTAAAACATCTAAGTATTTTCAATATTAAGTCAAAATGGATACAAATTAAAAGAGTTTTAATTAATACAAGCCTTCCACCAATAGTATATGCCATGATGATGCTACCAAATTTATGTGATGGCACTTGGTCACAGGAGTCATACTTAGGAGGAAAGTTATGAGCATACACTTCGCATGATATGGGAACCCTCATGCATTAGCACTCGATCACGAGGGATGCCATGAAGCCGTCTTGAGATAAAGTTTGATTGGTAGGTTTGACTTAACACTTAGTATTATAGATGGCACATAGCCATATAGGTCCATATGAAAAATGAGACAAAATATATCAAGAATTGCATGAGATGTAATTAACAAAAGTTGTTTACCCTTCAATTGCTTGTGGATGGCACTCGATCACGGGGGTCTATTAGCAAGTCATTAGGATCTTAATTCTCACTAGAAAATGTGATTTCTTGAATTCTTCTTGGGGATGAAGGATTTGATAAAATACTATGAGAAAAACATGCTTGAAGGATCATGAACGTGTTTTAATATCAAAGTCAATCGCATGCTAATTCTCTTTTGTCGTCTCATGTAGATTTTGAAATCTTCAACAAACGGATGGTTAAAAATCCACTCACAAGCATTTTGAGAACCAATAAACTCACCAAGCCTAACTTCTAAGATTGGTTGAGAAACCTTAGGATAATTCTTGACTCTGATAAGAGGTCATATGTTCTTAATCAAAGTCCCTCGGACACTTTGGATGATGATGCAATTGATGAGGTTCGTGAAGTCCTCGTGAAATTTGTGGATGATGATCTACAAGTTAGATGCCTCATGTTGGCATCCATGACTAATGAGCTCCAAAAGACTCGTGAGCACATGAAACATGCTTCTAAGATCTACATGCACCTACAATAGGTGTATTGTGTGCAAACAAAACAGGAGAGGTTCACTTTATCTGAGGAGCTCTTTAGAACAAGAATAAGTAAAGGGGCTAGTGTCCATGATCACATGCTTAAGATGATTAGATTTTTTGAAAAACTTGGACAACTTGACATGAACATGGATAATGACCTTTATGTGGATTTGATCCTCCAATCATTGCCATCCTTGTTCAACTAGTTCATTGTTAACTTTAATATGTCCAAGCAAATACTTACGATCAACAAATTGGTGAACATGTTAGTGATCGTGGAGCCAATGATGAGAAAAGAAAAACCTCTTATAATGGCATTCTCCTCCAAGTCAAAAGGTCCTAGGGGCTCTAGAAAGGGAGGTAACAGGAAGAAGAGTTCTTCCCCGAAAAAGAAGCAACTCGAGAAAAGTTCCGCGAGAGTTAAGAAGAAGGATAAAATTGATGCAAATTGTTTCCATTGTGGTGAAAAGGGTCATTGGAAAAGAAACTGCAAAGCTTACCTAGCTACTTTTGAAAAGGGTATTTTTTTTTTTTAGGTGCATTTGACAACTAATTCTTCCTCATTGATATTTGGTACCGTATGTGGTTCTCACATATGTAATTCCTTACAGGGATAGAAAGAAGGAGTCCGCATGAAGGGAATAAGATCCCCCACCTTGGAAATGGAGCAAGAGTTGTGGCCGAGGTTGAAGCCGTAGTAACACTAGACTTAGGAAACTCTGGTATTGTTCTTGATCCAATTTACTATGTACCTAATCTTGTTAATAACATTGTTTCAATTCTTGTTTTGGATAACGAAGGATTTGATTTTTCAATATTAAATGCAAAGTTGAAATCATTAAGAAATGGTTCCTTAATTGCACAAGGTACATTAGTTAACAATGTCACGCGGTTTTTGATCAAATTCTGTAAGGAGTTACAGAATTTAACTGATAGATGGTAATCCAAATCCAATCTTAGTCATTAGGCATTTTGTAAGCAGCCAAAAACTCGATGCTCTAGGTGAATCCGATCTTCCCTATGCCATAGAAATTAAATCAGATGGAGATATATTAACTATTGGCCGCCATGATTTTAACAGTACTAAGCCATTCTCTAGCATGACGGCACATCCAAAAATTGATCCAGACACGGGTGAAGCCTTTGCTTTCAGATACCATATAGTTGCTCCACTCTTTAACCATTTTTAGAATCGATTCTGATGGAACAAAACAACCGGATGTGCCCATCTTCAACATGAAGAGTACAGCTTTGATCAATGACTTTGCTGTGACAAAAAATTATTCCACATTCAATGATGTACAGATGGTGATGAGCCCCTTGGAGATTTTGAAAGGAAGACCACCAATGAGGGTTGATCCTCTTAAAGTGCCTAGGCTCGGGATTATCGATAGATACGCAAAAGATGAGAGTGAAATGTGGTGGATTGATGTGCCGGGATTCAGCATCTCGCACGCAGTTAATGCGTGGGAAGAAGACCATGGGGACACGTTGGTGCTCGTGGCGTCTAATCTCTCATCAGTTGAAATGACATTGGAGCGGCTGGATTTGGCCCACTTGACATTGGAGGAAATCAGAATAAATGCACGGAAAAGAAGGTACCGAGGCATCCACTCTCCACTGAAGTTCTGGATCTGGCGGTCATTAATCCGGCTTATGCTGGAAAGAAGAGCAGGCGCAATAATTCCGTCTATTTTTTATTTTTATTTTTACTATTATTATATTTTATGGAGCTTTTGATATTCATTAATCTACTAAAATTTTTCATTTTCTTGAAATATCTTTTCAAGAAAATAGATTGTTTCAGGAATATAAATTATAGGTTAACAAGACCAATAGTTTTTCAATTATGAGCATTAAGTTAACAAAAGAAATATTGAACCTTCATTTAAACATTCATTGATAATTAAAATGCACTCAAACAAGATTCATGCCAAATCCTTCAATAGAATTATAGTGGATGAAGTGTGGAATTGTCATATCATATATTCTTCCAACTTAAAAAAAGTTGTTGCTCTGGCATCATAAGGCTTATATAGAAATAAACGGCGAATTTATAAAATCACCATATAAAATATAAAAAACCTTCAAAATTTTGGAACTAAGAGTTGCAACTTCCTAATTAACCTTCTTTATTCACCATATTATAGTTTTCTCATACTTTTATTTTTAATAATATTTACACTTATTATGTAATTCATCACTTTTTTATTTGGTATACGTATACCAATCACATACCATTGGTCTAATCTTTAATTATCACGTACTCGTTTAATAGTATTGGTCTATTTTCTGATTAGAGGGACTATAAGTTGCTTTTATTGTTGAAATTGAATTCTAAATAAACATTTTCAAACAAAAAAAGAAGACAGAAATGAAAAACGTATGCCCTGTTTAATTGCATTGAACACGTTTTACCTTTTCTTGTTGTGCATTCTTTTAACCTGACTCTTTTCTTGGGCATCTTGATCTTTTCTGTTCCCACTTAAATGATTTGCTCCAAAAGCGTACTCTTTGGTAATTTCCTTGGCAGAATGTTTGTTTCTTCTCTAGTCCAACATAAGAATCAGGCCTTTCCTTTCTGTTTTTTTCCTAATTAAGCAATCCCTCACTGTCAGCTTTGACAACAAAGAGATATATTCAAGCATTATTTCCATATTGTTAGTCAAATTATTAAAACTTAGAACTAATCAATATTCTAAATTGTATTTGCAAACAAAAGAATTATTTCAGAAATGTGAGAAGATTTGAGGAATTAAATATCACTTATATAAATCAACGTATTACGTTTCATATAAATGCATATAAACAAAGATTACCATAAAAATAGAAATAGAAAAATATACAATCAGTAATAGCCATGCCAATAATTAGGATTGTATTTTATATAAATCCATGAAAATAGTACAATACGCATGCCCAAACCTAATGAATAAACGTAAGACGCGAATCCTACTCAAACCTATTAAAAAAAGTAGAATTGGCAAGAGTACAATTTGTACCCATAAAATAACCATTTATTCAATGTCAAAAGATACCCAAACTCAATATATAATACCCATTTCCCAGCCCACTCATTCACAACTCCATTTTTTTTTCACTCAATAAAACTATATTCAATTATTACTTTTTGTCAAAAGCTTAAATTTTTTGTATATATAAAATAAATAAAATTAAAAATATTTTGAACTTTTTTATTTTCAGATATTTTAAAAATAAGACATTTGCTTTCAATATATGAAAATTGTGGGTCACAGTTTGCAAAAATTATATTTTTCTATAGTTTACAAATATGTTCTCTTCGATAAGAATAAAAAAAATTTACTTTAGTTCAAGACTGATTCTAACACGTCCTTTTTTTTTTTCATTTATATTCATGAAAAAATAAAGGGTGAGTCTCTAAATGTTCATGAGGCTCTTTCTGAAATTTGAATTGTCATTGTGTGTAATCAATCAGTCCGAGAAACATAAGATGCTAGAAGAAGAGTAATGTGTTGTGATTAGATGATACCATGTTTAAGTGAGCTAACCTCACAGAGTAGAGAGACAACTTGAACAAACATTTTTTTTTATCTCTAAGCTATACCGAATGCATGTTGGGTATGATAACTGATAAGGTAAAGTAGAGTGTAAGGTCTATTATTTGATATTTTAGGGTATAGGTACAATTGGGTATATGGGTTAAATAGGATAGAGTATGTGTATGGTCTAATTGTGTGGGTATATTAATTTGGGGGTGTGCTTAGGTAACATAATGCCCTATTCATTGACAAGTCTAATCAAATTTTTTTTCTAAGTATCATTTATATTTGCCCGATTTTTTTTATTCTCTATAATTCAATCTTTTCACAAATTGCAAGATGAAATTCAAGCGAGAGGAGACATTGTACCTTGTTAAACATGGTACATTCCATGATTAGTTTTTCTGATATGCCCATATCCTTTTGGGGATACGCCTTAGAAACGGCTGCGAGGTCGCTAAATGTATTACCTTCTAAGTTAGTGCCAAAAACACCATATGAGATATGGCATGGCAAAACATCCTCTTACCACTATCTGAAGGTTTGGAGATCTCCGGCCTACGTGAGATGTACAATGAGGGATAAATTGGATAGTAGATCAATTTTGTGCAAGTTTGTAGGATACCCAAGAGAGTCTATGGGGTATTACTTCTATGATCCCTTGAAATAAAAGGTATTTATCTCAAGGAGCGCCCACTTTTTCGAAGAAAAATTCTATTGGATAGAAAGGGCATTGTCATTAAGCTTGATGAAGTTCAAGATAATCAAGAAATCTCACAAGGAGTGGAAACAAGAGAATTGCAAAAGCTTAGTACACAACCTCTGAGAAGGTCAGACCAGATCAAGAAGCAACCCAAAAGGTTCGTACACAACCTCTGAGAAGGTTGGACCAGATCAAGAAGCAACCCAAAAGGTTCGAATTCCTTCATGAGATGGGTTAATCGGATGAGGATCCGAAGACCTATGACGAAATTATGTTGCACATAGATTTGAGATATTAGTTTGATGCCATGAGATATGAAATGAATTCCATGTACTCAAATAAAGTATAGCCTTTGGTAGATTCACCAAAAGGAATAGTTCCTGTTGGTTGCAAATAGATCTATAAGCGAAAGCTTAGAGTAGATAGAGAAGTGATAACTTTTAAGGCACGACTAATGACAAAAGGTTACACTCAAAGACCCAATATTGATTTTGAGGAAACCTTTTCACCGATCGCTATGCTTGAGTCTATTCAAATCTTACTAGCTATAGCTATATATTATGATTATGAGATATGGCAAATGGATGTGCAAACTGCTTTTATCAATGGTGACATTGAAGAAAAAATTTACATGGAGCAACCATAAGGTTTTACATCCAAAAGGAGTGAGCAAACGGTTTGCAAGCTCTAAAGATCCATCTATGGACTCAAACAAGCATCTCAAAATTGGAAAATAAGTTTTGACAAAACAGTCAAATCGTTTAGCTTTGTCAAAAATGTATATGAGCCATGTGTGTACAAGAAGGCTAGTGGGAGTTTAGTGCAATTTATTGTGCTTTATGTCGATGACATCCTTCTCATTGAGAATGAGGTATAAATGTTAGAGTGCACTAAAGTGTGGTTATCTACACAATTTTCCATAAAGGATTTGGAAAAAGCATCCTATGTATTGGGAATATGGATCTACACAGATAGATCGAGAAAGATGCTGGGGCTTTCCCAAACCCCATACATTGATAAGATACTAAAGAGATTTAGGATGGAAGAATCCAAGAGAAGGTTCCTTCCTATGGGACACGACATTCATCTCTCAAAGTCTATGGCCCCTAAGACAAAGGAGGAGAAATGAAGAATATCCCAAATACCCTATGCTTCAGCAATAGGAAGCATAATGTATGTGGTTTAATGTATTAGATCGATATGGCACACTCGCCAAGTGTTATGAGTATGTTCCAATCCAACCCTGGTGAGATTCATTAGATGGCCATAAAAATGATCCTTAAGTACTTAAGAATAACTAAGGACTTTTGTTTAGTATACGACAATGGAGAATTAAAACTTGAAAGGTTTTCAAATTCTAGTTTTCAATCCGATGTAGATGACCTCAAATCCACATCTAAATTCATATTTTGCCTTCATAGTGGTGTGGTAAGTTAGAAAAGTTCCAAACAAGACACCACAGCTGACTTAACCATAGAGACATAATATATTGCAGCTTCATAAGCCATAACGAAAGGTGTTTGGATGAAAAACTTCATCTAATAGTTGAATGTAGAGCCCAACACTGTTGAGCCAGTTATTGTCTTCTATGATAGCAACAGGGCAGTAGCACAAGCAAAAGAGCCAAGATCTTATCAGTGATTCAAGCATATATTGAGGTGCTATCATTTGATTTGGGAGATCATAGACAAAGACGATGTTTGAGTGGAGAGAGTTACCTCGGAAGAGAACATAGCAGATCCAATAACAAAAACCCTATTACAAAAGATCTTTGAAGGACATCTTGAGAAGATTAGTCCTAATGCCATGGGGCATTGGCTTTAGGGCAAGTGGAAGATTGTTGGAATAGTGCCCTACAAGCTAATAAGATTAACTTTGTACAAACTATTACCTTGCAAAGCAATCTTGATCAAATGATATTTTCTACATGGCCACCTTTATCTTATGCTTTATTGTACTTTGCTTGGATTTGGATGAAGCCCATAGATTACCTAAGATTGCGGGTGATCTTAAAACTTTCAAGTCATAGGATCTTATGAGATGGGCCATCTAAGATCCGAGTAGACTTGTGCTAACAATGCATAAATCCAAAGGTTGGAGATTATTCTTTTCCATGTGCAATTATATGAGATACGGGTGCATGTTAATGGGTGTTCGTTAGAGAATAAGGCACTAAAGACCCATCAATGAATCTACTAGATAGCCGAAGTGGTTTCTTGGTAGTGGCTAGTTCTCCCGCTCACGCTAGTGCATATTATTAGTCCTCTGATTTGAGGATCCATGGTAACCTTGTATCCGGTCCTCATGCTTTGACTCATCCTTAACTACTTAACGGGTCTTTCAGGTTGAGATTGTGGATGAGCTACTTAGCATGGAGGCTTGTGAGATCTAAGATGGAATCTGACTACTTACTATTGTGAAGGGAAAATACATTTACTATGTGTTCTACAATGATGGATTCTAAGAAATCCTTGCGCAAGGTTGTGTGATAATTTAGAAAAAACATTTTCCAAAGGAAAGGTCACATAAATGGATTCAAACATTAAGAATAGAGACATAGTATCAAGGCTAATAGGGAGCCGATAGATATCTTTCTCTAGGCCTTTTTCAAGTGATAGGAGACGGAAGGACCATATTTGCATGGCACGTGTAGAGCGATGATGGTTCTCTAGAATATTCATTTTGGTCAATTAGTTGAGCTCTATGGGATTGAGGTTGGACATTGACCATAGAGATTGGGTGCTCTTTGATTAATAAGATTAATTGAATTGAGTCAACTAGTTCAAAAGGAGTTTTAAACTAGAATAAATATAAGATATTCAAAAGTCACAAGGTGTTGTAAGCTCATGTCCAATGAATGATAGAACCTATTAGGTTACACACAAAATCCAATTAGCTTCCTAATTAATTGAGAGAATTTTCTAAGGAGTTAGAAAAGGGTTTTCTCTATCCTAATGGACTGAATTTTGGTGCAAAGTTTGAAAGTCAATTTTGACTTGATTCATTTAGTGTTAAATTAATCAACTAATTAAAGAGTTAAATTACACCCATAATTAAAGAGTTAATTATTTGGTGCCAATGGGAACATCAATTGGTCAAGTTAACTTAAAGAGTTAAGTTAACAATTAAACTTAAAGAGTTAAGCTAGTTTGACGTAAAGAGTTAAGTCAAAGCAAAATTAATTAAATTAAAGAGTTTAATTTGATTAATTAGGAGAAATGAATTTTTGGAGGGAAGACTCAAATGAGATTTGATATGGCATCTTAATTAATTTGAAATGAGATTCCAAATGTAATTAAGATGCAAATGAAATTCAAGTGAAAATTTGGATTCTCCTTTACCATCTAAGCACAATTTGGTTTCAGGCTGTTGATTTAGTTTTTCAAAGAAATCAATAGATATAAATGAATGGGAAGCACCGGGATCATAAAATCATTTACCAAGAGTTTTAGAGATAGTAATAATACATTTTCCTCCTCTAAGGTCTTAATTCTATCTCCAGAAGCCCCCTTGCCTTGATCCTCAGCATGTGCCTTTCCTTTATTTTGTTTGCCAGCCATCCTACAATATAGAATCACAGAAATCTATTTCATTAGTGTCAAGAAATCAAGGTAATGCCTAAACTTCCTTAGTTTAGCCTAATGTCTTCTAACATGCCCAAATCACACGAAGTTCATCTCTTAAATAACAAAGTTCATCCTAATTCCCAAAGACATTCCATTGCTTAGGTCATCATAACCTAAGCTCTGATACCACCTCTATAGCACCCTACCTTAGGATAGCATTTAAGTTGAGGTGAGGTACCACACTAATTCAAACTTAAATCCTAAGTTACAGTTCAGCAGTAGGTCCATATAATTTTTTTTTCAAACATCTCAAAAGTAAATGCCAATTTAAACAAAGCTTAATGGAAAATCACAAAATATATACCATAACAGTTCCAGGGAGCATAGTTTAGGTTTACAACAAGTGTTAAATTTGAAAACTCTTGGTGAATTCATAACTCCAAATCAAGGTACTAAATTACTTTGAAAATATTTAGTCAAGAAAACTTATTGTATATGTGTGGTAATCTACTCCCAACTGCATTAAGAAACTATTCCTATGCCTATTACAAATTAGACCTATAGGAATACAACCTCATGATAGTGATTGACCATAGAGATGGCTGAATGTATTAGGCGGCTTGAAGCCTCCCTTCGGGTAGGGTTGATAATTATTCGCTCGACCTGACGATTGTGGTCGAGTGACTCAGCCTAATTGGGTTTGGAAGCGTAGTTGGGCTTCAAATGCCAAGTACACCTGAAAGCATTCTTTGGAGTTGATAACTTATTAGGTTGGGCCTGTTGGACTATTCCACATCAAGTAGTATTCGAATTCAAATTTAATTATTAAAATTTATATTTGAATTTGATCCAATATTCTATAGAATTTATATTAATTGACATCATGTTCGAATTCTTTCAATGTTTGAAATTTGATAAAAAACTTTAAATAAATAAATAAATAAAAATATTTGCAAATATGTTTTTGAAGACTTCTCTATTGAATTCTTCAACATGAAATTTGAGCTCGTACAATTTTTGGTGAAATTTGATGATCCTTAAGATATTGGTAGTAGTTCACAAGTCTGTTGGGTTATCTCTAAGCAATTATTGTGCATGCTTAATCCACCTATTCTAAAACCTAAATGCTGAAGGAGATTGTAACTTATAACCACATCTTGGCCATTGACAAGGAGGGATGCATAATCCTCGCTAGGAATGTTAATATGTTGAGTTTGACAAAAATTGTCAACTCGAACTACTCAATGAGCTTACTTCTAAGGGCTCAAGTTTGAGTTCGATTTTAGCCCATCAAAATTTTGAATTAAATAAAAATATTAAATTATTATTTATCATAATTATTTAATAATAATTAATAAAATAATTTAAATTATAATTATTAATAAAATATATATTAAATTACAGTATATATTATAATAATTACTATAATGATTTACATTATTAATATATTATAATTATTTAATTATATATAACAAATATTTAAAATTAGAAAAAAAGTAAATTATTAATATATATTAATTATTTAATTAATATTTAAAAATAGAAAAAAAGCTCATGAGCTTTCGAACTACTAAAGTAAAGTTCAAGACAAAAAGGGTCATGCTTTGTTTGCATTTTAAACCTTTATGGAATTGAATAAATTAAAAATATTAATTTGTATAAAATTTTATTCATAAATTATAGTTATTCTTTCAAAACTATACTTAATTAGTTTGATTAATTTAAGATTATTGAATTTTAATAATTATTTTTAATAAAAGCTTTCATTATTTATCTAACTAGATGAATTTAAGGTTTAAAAAACCATTAAAAGCATCTAGAGAGTAACCAAAAAAATGACCCCTCCACCCCGAACTCGAGAACCCTAACTTTAATTTCACCAAATTAGAGCAATCCAAGGTGTATATTTTGCAAATTCAACTTTTTTGGGCTCAATTGATGTTCTCCAGGACAAGAATATGCAAAATATTGCAAAAGATTCACAAAATCGCTGTCAATTCACAATTTGATTTTTTTTGTTTTTCCTTCTGATTTTTTTTTAGCAAGGGCTAGAAACAAAAATAAGATAAATAAGAATTTATCTCAAGTTGGCTTTGATGCCAAATGATGCGAAACCTTAAGGACACATTGATTTCGAAACCCCAAACACATAAATTGATATTGAACAAATCCTAGAATAAAAACCCTCCCTATTGAACCCTAAGATACTTGATCTTAGAAACACAAATAATTGGGAATAAGAATCAAAATATTGAATAAATGCTCGCATGAATTAGTACATTGAAAGAACCTATTCAATTGCTTGATGTAATAAGCAATGTTGTGGCTTTTCTTGAGAGAAAAATGCAGAAAATAAGTCAAAATTCATCTAAAATCTGTCGTACATGGTTTTAAGAGAGTATTTATACTCTCCTTGCAAGCCCTAATTGTAATAAGATATAAACTAAGCCTACGGATAATATTCCAAGCCTAAATCCAATTAGAAATAAGAGTTTGACATGTCACAGCTTCTTCTTTTCTCAATGAGTCCCATATGTTTGGGACTTATTTTGGCCTTTTCAAGCTTTATACACCAAGCATAAGGTGATGCAGGTTGTCCAAATTCGTTCTTTTGGCTTCTTGACATGTTTTTCTCTTTCTTAGCCCATCTTTGATGCATCGTTTCAACAAATGATTTAGTCAAATTTGTAAAGCCATCTTTCATGCTTTTGCTCTTGTGACATGTGCCATTGGCAGGTTGCAATCTCCATTTTGCTCTCTAATGCTCGTATTAGTCCTTCCCTCCTTTGAAAGATTCATCCTCAAATCTTAATCATATTAAAAGGAGAAAGATCAAAAACATTGAAAGTAGTAAAAACTTTTTACTCACCTAGAATGTCAATCTTATAAGCATTATCATTAATCTTTTCTAGCACTTGGAATGGACATCACCTCTAGCATCAAGCTTGGATTTTCTTTGATTAGGAAACCTTTCTTTTCTTAAATAAACCCAAACCAAGTCACCAGGTTCAAATATCAACTGCTTCCACCCTTTATTCACTCTTTGGGTAGTCAATCTGTTCCCTTTTTCAATCATCTCACATACCTTTATATGTATCATTTTAACCTTTTTCAGCCTTGCTTTCACCATTTAAATTAGCAATATCACTCAAAGGTAAAGGAGTCAACTCCAAAATAGTCAAAGGATTAAAACCACACACAATTTCAAAAGGCAAAAAATCTGTAGAAGAATGTATTGACCTATTATAAGCAAATTCAGTGAAAGATAAACAATCCTCCCAAGTTTTCAAAATATTTCCTACAATGACACGCAACAGGTACCTAAAGTTCTATTTATTACTTCAAT
This sequence comes from Jacaranda copaia, assembly GCA_014898725.1. Classification (NCBI taxonomy): domain Eukaryota; kingdom Viridiplantae; phylum Streptophyta; class Magnoliopsida; order Lamiales; family Bignoniaceae; genus Jacaranda; species Jacaranda copaia. The sequence goes on along the minus strand of JACGDI010005232.1, from coordinate 906,832 downwards.
TTGCCCATCAATTTATGGATAATAAGTCGTAGAATACAAAAATTTAGTACATAACTTACTCCACAAAACCTTCCAAAAATGGTTCAAGAACTTAACATCCTTATAAAAAAATAACAGATCTAGGGACACCATGCAATATGATAATTTCTCTAAAGAACAAATCAACAATATTAGTGGCATCATTAGTTTTATGTCAAGCAATAAAGTATGCCATCTTGCTAAATTTATCAATCACAGCAAATATACTATCCCTACCCTTCCTAGTTCTAGGTAAACCGAGCATAAAATCGATAGAAATATCAACCCAAGGTGTAGTAGGAATAGGCAAAGGTGTATACAATCTATGAGGCATAGAAAGTTAGCTTGTTTACATGCAATACATTTAGAGCACACTTTCTCAACATCTTTTCTTATACCAGGACAATAGAAATGCTTACTCAAAACATCTAATATCTTATGCACACTAAAATGACCCATCAATCCACCACTATGTGATTTCCTAACTAGCAACTCATGCACAAAACAAATAAGGACACAAATTCTATTGCCACAAAATAGAAAACCTTCATGTCTATAGTATTTATTAAATACACCACACTCAAACGTAATATACAAATTAGAAAAATCAATATCAGTAGCATACATATCTTTAAATTGCTAAAATCCTAACAACTTAGATGTAAGTGTAGTGATTAAAGCATATCTCTTTAACAATGCATAAGCAACTACGTTTTCCTTTCCTTGCTTATAGCAAATCATATATGGAAAAGCCTCAATAAATTCTACCCACTTAGCATGCCTTTTATTCAATTTCCCTTGGTCGTTTAAATACTTCAAAGATTCAGGATTAGTATATATAACAAATTCTTTTGGAAGCAAGTAATGTTGCCAAACATCCAATGCACGAACTAAGGCATATAATTCCTTATCATAAGTGGAATGTTTAAGCTAAGCACCACTTAATTTCTCACTAAAGTATGCAATGGGATGTTTTTCTTACATTAAAATAGCATCAATCCCAATCCCAAATACATCACACTCAATCTCAAAAGTCTTATTAAAATCAGGTAAAACAACACAATTTATCTTTCAATGTGTTGAATGTATGTTATTGTTCCTTTCCCCACCTAAACACAACTTCTTTTTCAATAATCTCAGTCAATAGCCCAGTGATAGTAGAAAAATCAAGCACAAACCTCCAATGAAAGCTAGCTAATCCATGAAAACTCCTAACTTTAGTAACTGTTTTAGGAGTTGGCCATTCATTAATAGTCTTCACCTTCTCTTTATTCACCTCAATGCCATGTGTACTCACAACAAACCCAAGAAATACAAGTTTATCAATGCAAACAATACATTTCTTATGGTTTGCATACAACATCTCATTCCTAAGAATAGTTAAAACAACCCTAATATGCATTATATGATCATCTAAGCATTTGTTGTATATCAAGCTATCATCAAAATAAACAACAAATTAACCCAAAAAATCATGCAATGCATGGTTCATTAATCTCATGAAAAGTACTAGGTGCCTTAGTCAAACTAAATAGCATAACCCCCTAAACTCTTCTTATCATTGTGAAGCAGAATTCACCAAGTGTTGAATTGTTCACCTACCACTAGGGAATGTGAGCTGGGTTTAGGCTATCATGAGACAGATTAGTTTTACCTTACTAATGTTGGTGTCATAATAGTAATCCAACCTAGTACAAAAAGAACCATTGATTCACATAATTGGTTATCGCACTTGGTTAAAGCCAGTGGCGCGAAGCTATTGTGCACTAGATTATAACTGAATGCCTCTAAGTTAGAATTCAGGCTAGAAGTGATGCATGCACCCACCATCCACTTGCCAACCCACAATAGGGGCCCTCGACCCCCAAGGGCACGTGTAGTTAGCTAAGCCATCATGGCAGACGAGCTATGTTGGCTGCATTGAAGTACAACCATTCCATGAGCAACTATATGGAATATAGGTGCATTTTAAAGAATAAGGCACTGAAGATCCATTAAAAAATCTACTAGATAGTCATAGTGGTAATTTAGTAGTGGCTAGTTCTCCTGCTTATGCTAGTGTATACTATTAGTCCTATGACCTGAGGATCCATGGCAACTTTATGTCTCATCCTTATGCTTTGACTCTTCCTTGACCACCTAGTAGGTCTTTTAAGTTGAGATTAGGTATGAGCTACTAGGCATAGAGGTTTATGAGATCTAAGATAGAATTTGACTCCTCGCTGTTGTAAAGGGTGAATACATCTCTAATGTATTTTATGATAATCGATTCCTAGATATCTTGGTGCAAGATGGTGTGATAATTTGGAAAATGAGTTTTCCAAATATAAGTTCACGAAATGGGATTGAACATTGAGAATAGAGACATAGTATAGAGGCTATTAAGGAGCCGACAAATATTTTTCCTTAGGCCTCTTTTGGGAGATAGGAGACAAAAGGATTGTATTTACATTGCACATGTAGATCGATAATAGTTCTCCAGAATATACATTTCAACTAATTAGTTGGGCTCAATGGACTTGAGGTTGGACATCAACCATAAATATTGGGTACTCTTCAATTAATGAGATTAATTGAATTGAGTCGACTAGTTTAAAAGGAATTTTAAACTAAAATGAATATAAGATATTCAAAAGTCACCAGGAGTGGGAGCCTATGTCTAATGAATGGTAAAACCTATTGGGTCACACACAAAAGCCAATTAGCTTTCCAATTTTTAGGAGAAAATATTCTAATTGTTAGAAAAAATTTCTCCATTGAGACTAATTTTTAGGTGCCAATTTTGAAGGTCAATTTTGATTTGATTAATTTAATTGTTAAATTAATGAACTAATTTAAGGAGTTAAATTACATCAATAATTAAGCAGTTAATTATTTGGCACCAACATGACCATCAATAGGTCAAGTTAACTTAAAGAGTCAAGTTAACAAAATTAAGCTTGTTTGACTTAACCGCAAAGTTAAAGGCTAATTAATTAAATTAAAGTGTTTAATTTAATTAATGGGAAGAATATAGTTTTTGGAGGGAAAATTCAAATGAGATTTGAATTAGCATCTTAATTAATTTGAAATGCGATTTCAAATGTAATTAATATACAAATGAAATTTAAATGAGATTTAAATTTACATTTACCATATGGCAACCCACTTGACTGCCCCCCTTCATGAATTTTGTGATGCCACCTTGGCATCACATATTTTTAGCATATATATAGATATATATATAGAGAGAGTATTGTTCATAGCATCAAAGGTGTGAAGATTAGAATCTTTGCAAATTCCCTCCAAAACCATTTTACAAGCATTGCCTTCATGTGTTGAAAGCTTTGCTCTCTTTTTCTTCCTTCCAACCTAAAATAGGCATCCACCATTGTTAAATCTTTAGTATTACTCCAAATTATAGATTAGAGATCTTGGAAAATCTAATTGGTGTGTGGATCATAATCATAGAGGCAAGGTACTTGACTTGCTAGATTTTGGAGATCTACCTGCACAGAGTTTGGTTTGGAGAATTTCTCCAGGAACTTCTTGAACGATTTTGGATCCAAAATTTTATCTTAGAGTTCTTCATGGTGTTGAGAAGCTCAATTAATTTTATATGAATTTTTGGAGGAGTTTGGTTGGGATATGTTTGCACTCTTCCAGCTGCGCCAGTTGTAGATAGTTTCTGGAATAGTAAAGAGTTCACTAATCGTTTCTTGGATTTTGCTTTTCAAGGTAATGCTCTTGCCAAATATGAATCCCTAGCATGATTTGATCCTTGATATTATTGTAAGAACTAGTTTATTTCATGCTTTTGAAGTTTTGATAATTGGATCCTAGTGCCTTACTTGCTTTCAAAAACATCACATTAGCTTGGAAGGTCTTACCATAAATGTGGTAGTCCAAATCCAATCTTATCACAAAGTTATTTCATATATACACATAAACACTTACAAATCAATCACATCATGCCAAATTGACTGATATGTATAAAAAATAGTATTCAAGAGGGCATGAAAAATGTATGTAAACAAAATGAGAGAATTTATGCACCTTTACAGGTTTCATCCTAATTTGATGACATTTCCTATTCTTAGATGAAGTTTTTGATCCAAATACCTTCCTTTGCAGCTTTCAAAGCTACTATATATTTTACCTCAGTGATTGAGTCAGCCATGGTGTTTTGTTTGGAACTCTTTCAATTCACCATGCCACCATTAAGGCAAAATATAAATCCGAAGGTAGATTTTATGTCATCTACATTAGAATGAAAACTTGAATTCAAAAACCCCAAGGATTTCAATTCTCCATTGTCATATACTAAAAATAATTCCTTAGTCTTTCTTAAGTACTTAAAGATCATTTTTATAGCCATCCAGTAACTCTCACTGGGATTGGATTGCAACTTACTTGTAACATTTAGAGCATATGCCACATTTAGTCTTGTACATTGAATTACATACATTATGTTTTTTGTGGCTGATGCATAAGGTATCCAGGATATCTTTTATCTCTTTGCCATTTTCTTTGGGGCCATAAACTTAGAGAATGAATACCTTATCCCATGGGAAGAAATCCCTTCCTAGATTCCATACTAAACCATGTTGGCATTTTGTTAATGTACATAGTTTAAGATAGCTTTAGCATCCTTTTTGATCTATCTCTATAGATATGTATTCCCCATATGTGGGATGTTTCTCCCAAATCCTTCATGGAGCATTGCGTAGACAACCACGCTCTAGTTCACTCTAACATGCATATCTTATTCCCAATGAGAATGATGTCAATGACATAAAGTACAATAAACTGTACACTGTTCCACTTGCCTCGTTATACACATAAGGTTTATACTCAATTTTAACAAAACCAAATGATTTTATTTTCTAGTTAAAATGTATGTTCTAAGTTTAGGACACTTACTTGAGTCTATAAATGGAACTCCAGATTTTGCAAACCTTTTGCTCACTCCCTTTGGTTGTAAAACTTTGTGGTTGTTCTTTGTAAATTTTGTCTTCAATGTTGCCATTGAGGAAAGCAGTTTTCACATCTATTTTTCATATCTCATAGTAATAGTATACGGCTATGACAAGTAGAATTCGAATGGACTTAGGCTTTGCAACTAGTGAAAAGGTTTCCTCAAAATCAATACTAAGTTTTTGAGTATAGCCTTTTGCCACTAGTCTCACCCTAAAGGTCATAACCTCTCCATTAACTCCTAGCTTTTGCTTATAGATCCACTTGCAATGAATGAGAATGATTCTCTATGATGGATCTACAAAAGTCCATACTTTGTTGGAGTGTATGGAGTTTATTTCAGATCTCATAACTTCCAACTAATATCTCGAGTTTATGTCCAATATAGCATCCTCATAGATCTTCAGATCTATATCCAATTGGCTTATTTTATGGAGTAATCTGAACTTTTAGGCTATTTCTTGATTGGGTCTAACCTACGTAGAGGTTGTGTGTAAGGCTCACTCATTATTTCCATCGCTTGTGGGATTTGTTGATCATCTTGAACTTCATCAAGTTCAACAATGCCTGTTCTATCTAATAGAAATTTCTTTTCTAAAAAGTTGGCATTCCTTGAGACAAACACCTTTTGTTCTTAGGGATCACAGAAATAATAACTCATAGACTCTCTAGGATATTCCACAAAGTTGCACAAGGAGGATTAACAATCCAACTTGTCTCTCACTAACCTCTTCACATATATGGGAGACCCCTAAACCTTTAAATAATGGTAAGAGGGTGCTTTACCATGCCAAATCTCATGTGGCATCATTAGCATGGCCTTTAAGGGTACTCATTTAGTAGCCTCATAGCTATACTTAATTTGTTAATATTGTGTACTTATTATACATGTATTATGTGCTTGCTTTTAAAAAGGTTGAGTTGAGGCTCAATTCAATGTGTGAAACAAAACATAAGGCATACCAACATGATAAAATCATGGTTTGTTGAAGAAATGGTCATGATAGTACATGTTGAAATGGTTGGGAACTCAAACAACTATATGCAACTACTTGTGTTCTTATTCATAGTATAAACCATTGATGCATGAGCCAAATGAATTCTCTTGACACCACCATTGATGACCAGTGAACCTATCATAACTATATGAGTCCTAAGTCTAACACACTATATCTTATGATCTCACAATGGCGAGATTAGGTTGAATTCAGCTAGATCCCTTACGTGCTGAGAATGATACTGGAAATCGGTGAAAGAATACCTATTTTTTGCAGTTATATACTCTAGAACTGTATTTATATACTTAATTGGTTAATGTTGTGTACCTATTATTTATGTTTATGTATTCGCTTTTCCGTAGGTCATGATGAGGCCCGATTTGATGTGTGTAACAATGCACAAGATACCCTGATGTGATAAAATCATAGTATAATGAAGAAACGAATGTGATAGTATGTGTTTTATTGGTTGGGAACTCAAACTCCCACATCTAACCACTCACACTCTCATTCATAATAGTATAAACCATTGATGCATAAATCAAATGAATCCTCCCAACACCACCATCAATAATCAGTGAACCTATCATGACTATATGAGTTTTAAGACTAATACATCATGATCTTATGATCACGCAATGACCATGCAAAGATAATCTATATGCAACAGAAGACAATTTACTTATTAGATTGTTATTTGGGATATGAATAAGTTTGACAGTAATAATAGGATTTTTCTTTAGAAGTATGAGGCATTTTGTAAGTGGCCAAAAACTCTATGCTCTAGGTAAATCCGATCTTCCATATGAGATAGAAATTAAATTAGATGGAGATATATTAACTTTTGGCCACCATGATTTTAACAATACTATGCCATTCTTGAGCATGATGGCACATCCAAAAAGTCCACAACGGCTTTGACAACTTTCAAGGTTACATTTGAAATTTTCTAGCATAGGTTATATAGTATATTTTGTTAAGCTTAGAGCATGTCTCATAGAGGAAAAAATGAAATAATCACATTTTGGATAGTAATAAGGTGGAAGATTTTCTATTTGTCTGTTAAATTATGTACCCTTCATAACATGTGGTCTTTTCTTGGTCATTTCACTTTCTAAATCTTTCTGTTGCAAATAAAGCCTTTGGCAGGTCCAACTAGAACTATCATGAATGCTTATGTATCAACTTACCAGTGGCATGAGTTTTTTCCCCAAGGTAGTCAACATGACAGTGATCTGAGCTACAACTATCTCAACTATCTCAGACATAAGCACACATTAAGGAAACACTTGGACATAAAACATTTGCATTGATCTTTACTTGGTATTTATTGATTTCCACACTAGTTTTTTGCAGCTAAGAACAATATTGGTGTCCCCTAAAAACCTTACATTAGTTTGAAAAAGTTTTCTCTTCTTAGTTGATACTACAAGGCTTTTTTGTTCAATTATTTTTATAAATTTGTGAAGGTGCTTCTAATTTTGTTCAATATAATGACTAAAAATTAAAACATCATCAATGTAAACAATTGTGAAGCTTGTATATGGACTGAAGATATCGATCATTATTTTTTGGAATTTTGATGGCGCATTTTTTAATCTGAATGGCATCACGTTCCATTCAAATTGTCCAAATGGTACAGTAAACGTTACTTTATATATGTCCTTTTCCTAAATTTGTATTTGCCAAAATCCTAATTTCATGTCAAATTTAGAGTAGACCTTTACACAAGATAGTGTTTTGATTATATCATGTTTGTTTGAAATTAGATCTCTTATCCATTTTAGGGCTTTCTTGAGAGGCTTATAGTTTATAACTAGTCTTGTGGCACTTCTCTCTATCTCTGCTTGGTTTTGTACATAGAATGCGGAGCAAGACCATGGTGATTTACAAGGTCTTATTAGTTTCTAGTCTAGAAGTTCGTTAATTTATTTTTGTGCAATAATCAGGCATCTATTGATTCATTTGAATAGGTCTAGCTTTCGTTGAGATTTTTGATTCATCAAATGATTCTTTGTAATGTAGTGTAATTGTGTGCTTTTTTCTATTGTAAAAGGCATTTAGGAGTTCATAATATATTTGATTTTCCATTTTTTGTTGGAATTCTTTTACATCTTGTTGGAATTTTTTATCATTAATTTTTTCTTTAATTTTTTGATTTGAGATTTCTTCTTTCAAGAAGTTGAATTTTTTTTCTTTGTTTTTAAAATTGATATATTTTGTAATAGTTTAATATCTCTTTCCCTGACAAGAAATGAATTTAAATAATAGTTTTTGTCCTAAAATCTCACTATTAATTCCTTGACTATCTACTTTAATTGGATACAATATTTTTAAGAAATGGATTTCCTAAAATACTTGGTGTATTGTTGTTTTAGATTAGTACAAAACTAGTTGTAAGACATACTTCATTGTTACCAACATGTGCATTAGAGAATTTATAGTTTATTTCTAGTTTTGAAGCATTTGTAGTAGATAGTCATTCGTTAGTTTTTTATGAAGAATTTTATTGGCATGAGTCCTTCTTGGTTATTATTACATTCCAGGATAAGCTATCAAAAGTGGTATGTAAAAATAACCACAAAATACAAGATTATAGACTAGAAACAATAGCCTTTCTTGACTCAATCGCAGATATGAATTGTTTCCAAGAAGGACTAATACCGATAAAATTCTTTGAAAAAACTGAAGAAAGACTCTCTATTATAGATGTTTCAAAACTACAAATAAATTATAAACTGTCTAATGCACATGTCTATAACAATGAAGTATGTTTTAAAACCAATTTAGCACTAATAAAAAATATGAATACACTAATTATTTAGGAAATCCATTTTTACAAATATTATATCCAATTAAAGTATATAGTCAAGGAATTTGAAGTGAGATTAAAAATAAAGAAAAAATAAATCAGCTTTTTTAAAGAAGAAATCTCTTATCAAAAAATTGAAGAAAAAAATTAATTATAAAAAATTCTAACAAAAAGGGAAAATCAAATATGTTTTGAACTCCCAAATGCCTTTGGAATAGAAAAAAAGCATAAAGGTATACTACCTTGTGAAGAATCATTTGATGATTAAAAAATCTCAACAAAAGCTAGATCTATTCAAATGAATCAAGAAATGTTTGATTATTGCAAAAAAGATATTAATGACCTAGATAAGAAAATAATATGACCTAGTAGGTCGAGCTCTATGTTCTATGTACAAAACCAAGTAGAAATAGAGAGTGGTGTTCCAGGACTTGTTATAAACTATAAGCCTCTCAACAAAGCCCTATAATGGATAAGATATCCAATTCCAAGTAAATAGTATTTAATCAAAAGACTATCTTGCACAAAGGTCTTCTCCAAATTTGATAGAAATCAGAATTTTGGCAAACACAAAATAGACATAAAGCAATGTTTATTGTTGCATTTGGATAATTAGAATGGAATGTGATGCCATTTGGAATAAAAAATGCACCATTAGAATTCTAGAAAATAATGAACAATATCTTTACAAGCTTCACAATTGTTTACATTGATGATGCTTTAATTTTTAGCCAGTCCATTAAACAACATTGGAAGCCTCTTCACAACTTAAAACAATTATTGAACAAAATGGCCTTTTATCATTAGCTAAAAAGACAGAACTTTTTCAAGCTAATGTAAGGTTTTTAGGGCGCCAGATTAATAAGGGAACAATTACACATATATAGAGATCATTATTCTTTGGAGAGAAATTCCCAAATGAAAAAAAGATAAAAATCAATTACAAAGATTTTTAGAATCACTTAATTAAATAAGTGAATATTTCCCCAATCTTTAAAAAACTTGTAAGCCTTCATTTGAGAGATTAAAAAAGAATCCTAAATCATAGGCTGACGAGCTCACTAAGATTGTCGAAGAAATCAAAGTAAGAGTAAAAAGACTACCTTGGTTAAGCATTTGTAAACAAAAATCTCCAAAAATAATACAAATAAATGCCCCTGAAATAGGATATGGAGATATCCTAATACGAATAATAGACAATAGAGAGCACATTGTTAGATACCCTTCAAGAATTTGTAAAGTAGCATAACAAAATTATTCAACTATCAAGAAAGAATTTCTTTCTATAGTTTTATGTATTACAAAATTTCAAGATGATCTTTAAGATCAAAAGTTTCTTTTATGATTAGATTGTAAATCTACCACAGAAGTTTTGACAAAAGACATCAAAACAAATTTTTGCTAGATGGCGAGTTATTTTATCTATAATTGATTTTGATATTGAATACATCAAAGGATTGCAAAATTCAACCTTGGATTTTCTCAAAATGGAGGTCTTACAGGGTAATGGTTGATAAATCTTTTTTTTCCTCCACAAATGACAAAAAAGGTACAAAAGAATCTTGTGCCCTTACTACAAAACCATAGATACCTCCAAAGACAAAAACATTTGTCAACCTTGCCAATTCTCTCTCAATTCTCCTCCACGAAACTTAGCTTTCTTCAATAATATTTCTCCTCTTGACAAGGATACTATCTCTCCTATTCAAACTACTCTCACTTACAAACAGAAGGTTCAGATGTTAGGATCCTTAAAGTCTACAATGTTGCCTTCTTTGCAACAAAGGATAGAACAATATCATCCTAAAGAATGGGGTTATCATTATAAGATGAGAAATATTTCCAAATCATTTGCCCCACAAAATTACAATTTTTAGGATTATATTGAAACTTGGCAAAAAGTATTATTTTACCAAAATGAACAATTTTCTTTATCATATTTTCTCTATTTCAAAAAACCTTCACAAATTGCAGTCCGTTATGGTTTTCTCTTGGTGGGAACTACTTGGGGCAAACCAAGTCATTTTCCCTCTAGAAGTTATTCAAACGTACAATTACTTTAAAGACAATATAAAGATTCTTGATCATTTGACCAAAACTTCAGTACTTTACTTATTTGTCACACAGTTCCAATACCTATGGATACTCATGTTAGATTATTTTATAATTCAGTATCAGGGAATTCCATGTCTTGCAAAAACAACAAAAATAAAATAGCAGAAAGGCACCAACTTAGACAATTGGTGTAAGATTCCCATTATACAAAATTGGTTCATAGAATATCCAGAATTTTTGAAGAGTCAACAACAGCAACAACAAGAACAATTTTTAAAGGATGAAGCAACAACTATAGATTGTGATTGCTAATGCAGCTACCCCACAAGAAATGATTTCTTTGATGGTAGGATTATGAAAAAAGGATTAACCAAGAAATAAAATCACCACCACCTAATAGGGAGACATCTAAACCATAAGAAGATAAAGGAATGCTAAACTTTAATCATGAAGACATAAAAGATAATTTTTTTGAACTATAAGAATAAAGCCATTCAAATTCCAAATAAATATTTTGAAATGCGAATAAAGGAAAACTAGCAAAAATAAAACTTTTGATAAAAGCAAACGATTCCACCATAAGTGAAGTAGAAAACAAAACTACTAACAAAAGGCAAACATTCCACAATAATGAAGGAAAAAAAGTTTTGAGCAGTTTCAAGTATAAAGTTGAAGTCCGAAAGACAAAGTACAAAATAAGATCATGCATACCAAGGAGATCATCAAAAAAATTCTAATTATCTCATATGTTGAAATTTAGGTTCATTCTCATAATATTCAATGTGTTTACATACTTATTTGTGCCTTACATTTCCTATAAAGCTCTTGTATTAGACTGAGCCTTTACATCTACTCCCTTCGGCAAATTCCTCTTTCAAATAAGTAAGTATTTTCCTACAAAACTATTTGCAATTTATAACCACAAATATTTTTTATTATCAACATTCAGTTTTTATTTTAAAAGCTCTATATTATGCTTCCATTCCTATTAAAATGATAGTAGAATTACTATCCTTGATTCCCTTAGACCAAAATGGTATATTTGATGATGTTTGATGAATGATTTTTTATTATCCTTGATATTTATATTGTAACACCCCTAAAAATTTAGTATTTCGAGATATAAGAATTTAAAAATCAAGATTTTGATTGATTAGATTTTAGGACTCAGAAAAGAAATATAAAAGAAGTTGATTGCAAGAAAATGAGAAGTTTTGCAGTTAGATTTATAATTTGGAAGACTTGGTTTAACCTTATTTAAAATTACTGGGCCCAATTTCTAATATTTGAGGACTTAATTGCACACAATCATGGAAGTGTAGGGTTTGCATGGCAGCGCTTTGGTTAACAAGGTCAAATCATAATTTTGAGAAATTGCAAGGATCTAACTAACGCTAATTGGAAATCTTTGGGGCTGGTTTGAAATATTAGAAAAGTTAATTTTAAAACCTAGTAGAATCATTTCTTTCTTCATTTTCCATTTCATTACTATTCATCATCATCTTCATCTCCATTTTTCTCTCTTTACCCGTGTCCTCTCTTCACACCATCTAACCATTTTTGGCCACCAACACCATCAACCTCACCCACCACCTCTCTGTTTCCTACCCAGTTACCTTAACACACTCACACACACAAACCCAGCACCAAGCAGCTTCACAATTTGGAAGCAAAAATGGGATGCTGCGAAGACACTGGACCAATGGCAAAGTGGTGTCAGAAGAGATTTTTGGGCAACAAAAAGTGAAGCCCTCAACTTGGAAGTCATTGTGGAGGCGTTGCATGGGAAAGTAGTGTAGTAGCGGTGATGAAAAATGGAGAGAAATAGACGGCAGCGTGATGTGGTGGTAGTAACTTTAGGGTGGATTTTTAGGTAGTTCCTAACGTCAAAGCTTAAATCTAACTAGATATTTGGAATTAGCAGGTTGGAAAGCTTATCGAGGTGGTGGTTGTAAGATTTTCTAGTGATGGCAGACGGTAGCCGGCGGTGGTGCTTTAGCGACCCCAACATTATATCTCCAGCTCATTATGGTGATCACAATGGTGCTCTTGATTCATGATTTCAATGTCATAATAAACAATTTGGGTAATAGAGAGTTAAGAATTAGGCTTTAATTAGTTGTACCTTGATGTATATATGTATTATGTTCTTTTTTCAAGTGTGAATCTTATTTATGCAATGAGGATCATGGTGTACTGGACATATATATATATATGATTGTGATTGAGACCCCTATGCAAGGAATACATATAGTTACTAGCCTGGATATTGTTATATTATATGATAATTGGAATTAATTGAGTTAATTAAAGGATTTTAACCTTAATTTGTGGATTTATGGATTTAGAACCAAGTGATAGTAATTGGAACATTATTGTGAATTTTGGATGATATGACCAAAAGGATTATGTAATTAAGAACTAGTTATTACTTAGTTATTAGACTTAATATGAAACCAAGACTAATTTGGAAATAATCAATCTTACTAGTTATTATTGGGTCGATAGCATTATTTAAGCTTTAAACTATCATGTTAATATGGTTACTTAGTGAAATTAGATTAATGATAAGTGTGATAGTGATGATGGGAGTCAAACATGGGTTTTGACTGTAGTTATACTATTTTGGTTAAGTAAAGTGGAAGTGAGTCTCGCGGATTAGTAAACGACAGATTGCGATAGCTTTCTCTAAGACTATAAGAGATAAGGGTCTGCTATTCTGGCCTTGATTGTTTCTATCTATTCTTGTGATAAGCCTCTATGTGGGTTTTCTATTTTTGAACTGTAATCTAATTGTTTGAAATATGAATTATGTTGTATTCTGATTTGTTGTCTGTTATCTGATTTGAAGACCCCATGCAAGGTTATCATTTGATATCAATTTTGATTTGCTATCTGTTATCTGATTTGAACACCCCTATGAGGGTTATCGTTTGGTATTGATTCTAATTTATTTATTTTTATATAATTTGAACACCCTAGTGAGGGTTATCATTTGATATCGATTCCGATTTATTTTCTATTGTCTGATTTGAACACCCCTGTGAGGGTTATCCTTTGATATTTATTTTTTGTCTATTCTGGTACCTAGAACATCTTGTTGTTATATGTTTGTTTTATTATCTAACTGTCTATTATTTGTTCATTCTATTATTTGACTATCTTGTTTTCTGTACCATAATTGTATTGTTATCTATTGCGTTGCTAGCATATTTGTTATTTGTTTGGTATTTATTGGCTAAGTTAGTTTATCAAAATTCTTTTTACTACTTTTGTGTTACCTTAACGACATTTCTATTCTATTTTATAATGTTTAGCCTTGAAATTGATGGTGTGCTAGGGATTTTTCCCTGGATATTTGCACAAATGGTTATTAATTTTTTTATAAATATGGAGATATGTTTAGGTCAAGTGCTAATCCTAGAAAAATGCTTGGATACCTAGGATATACTATCTAGTTCACATGGGTATCTGCAATATACCAGGGATTATTCCTAAGTATCAGTGATGTGCTAGGAATTTCCACTTGGGCATCGTAGTGTGTCATATAGTCCGTATAGGCACCTTCTGTATACCAAGTTGTTATGCTTTGGCAACCTATCTGACTAATTGATTGGAATAAGGAGAATGTTATATATATCATGTTGTGATTTGTTAGACTATATATGTTACTTGGGTTTACTCAATTTCAATTGTATTTTGATTGTTTATATCTTACTCATAGAGCAACATGTTGGAATAGTACTCTGCAAGCCATTAAGATTGGCTTTGTAAACTATTTCACTCATGGTATAATCTTGATTAAATGATATTCTTTATATGGCTATTTTCAACTTATGCTCTTCATTTACTTCACTAGCATTTCGATGAAGCCCCTAGATCACAAAAGACTATAGGACTTGGTCACGTACTCGGTGGTGATCATGGAATAAGTCTCACACAGTCATGATCTTAAATCTTCCAAGTTATAGGATCTTATGAGACAAGACATCTATGATCTGGACAGACTTGTAATAACGATGCATAAATCCAAGGGTTGGAGATTTCTCCTTTCCATGAGCAACTATATGAGATATGGGTGCATGTTAGTGGGTACTTGTTAGAGAACAAGGCATTGAAAACCCACCGAAGAATCTATTAGATAGCCATAGTGGCAAGTTGGTAGTGGCTAGTTCTTTTGCTTACGCATGTGGATATTATTAGTCCTCTGACCTGAGGGTTCATGGTTACCTTGTGTCTGGTCCTTATGCTTTGACTCTTCCTTGATAACCTAGCGAGTTTTATGGGTAGAGATTGGGTATGAGCTACTTGGCATGGCAGTTTGTGCAATTCGAGATGGAATTCAACTCCTTATTTTGTGAAGGGCAAGTGCATCTCCTATGTGTTCTATAATGATCGATTCCAAGAAATTCTTGCACAATGTGATGTGACAATTTGAGAAGGTGTTTCCAAAGATGAGGTCATAAGGGGAATCAAATATTTAAGAATAGAAACATAGTATCAAGGCTATTAGGGAGCCGACAAATATCTTGCCCTAAGCCTCTTTTGGGAGATAGGAGACGAAAAGACCGTATTTGCATGGTATGTGTAATACCAGAATGATTATTCAAGAGTATTCATTTTGGCCAATTGCTAGGGCTCCATGGAATTGAGGTTGGACATCGACCATGGAAATTGGGTATTCTTCAATTAATGAGACTAATTAAATTGAGTTGCTTAGTTTAAAGGAGTTTAAACTAAAGTGAATATTTAATATTTCAAAAGTCACAAGGAGTTGTGAGCTCATGTCCAATGAATGGTAGAACCTAACGGGTCACACACAAAAGCCAATAACATGGTCTATGGAAGGAAGGAGAATTTTCTAAGAGTTAGAAAATTCATGACCATTTTTTGAGGAGGTGATATTGTAGTCATTTTAACTTGATCAATTTAAATGTTACATTAGTCAAATTAATTTAAGAGTTAAATTAAGATAAATTAATTAAAGATTAATAAATTGATATCACATGACTACCAATTGATCAAAATTAATTTAAGGGATAAGTTAATTTTGAATAGCTTAAAATGTTAAGGATTTTGACTTAAGAGTTAAGTCAAATGATTATTAATTAAATTAAAGTGTTTTATTTAATTAAGTTGGAGAGATAATTTTTGGGATAATTATTAAATGAAAAGTTCATTTAATAATAATTAGAATTTAATTGTTAGACATTTCTTTAGATGAAATTTGTGCTTCAATTAAATTCACTAATCACAAAGTTTGTGGCCACCTAAACAAGGGACACCAGGCATCACTTCCTTGTGGGTGGTGTGTGACCACTCTTATATATAGATATAGTGAGTGGCCTGCCAAGGAAAGCATGAGGTGAGCACATTTTGTGTGATATTCTCCTAACAATATTGTGTAGTAGGAATCTAAGTTGTTAGCCTTCCATCATTCTCTCCTTCTCCCTCCTCCTTCCACCAAAATATTCTCAGCCTTCCTCCCCTCATTCTCTGAAGATTTTTCAGCCTTTCTGTAGAGAATATGCCATTGATTTGGTGTGTGGACATTTGCATTAGAGGCAATCTAGTTTGGTTGTTTTTTGCTCTTGACTGGAGCTATTTTTGGCAGCTGATTTTTGCCTTTGCTTGGAGTACCTTTGGAGTTCTGATTGGACTAAAATTTGGGTTGTAGAATATTCAAAGGGTTTAGGAATTCCAGTTGAAATTTGAGCCCAAACAGAGAAGTCTAGCCAAGCGAAAAATGGTGGTGATCCTGCTGCGTCGGTGAAGAGCCGATTTGACGGTAGAGAAGAGTTTGACTCTTACTCTTTGTTTTGGCCATCACCAGGGTATTTTCCTTATCCAAATCTGAATTTCATGCATGTTTTGATCCTTGGGGTATTTGTGTGGACTAGTTTTTTCATTTTTTGTGAAAATATTTGGACCTTAGTGCCACACAAACCTACAAAACAAGGATGGTGTAGTTTCTTGGTCTAGTTTAGGCAATTTGTACGTGCCATTCTAGCCTATAGTCACAACCCCAGAACTATTACCTATAATAACCTTGAATTTGTCGTGCTTGTGACTATTTCTGACCAACTGTATTCTGATCCATTTGTAAACTAATTCTTGACTGCAGGTACCCTGATCTGTTTCTATTTTTACTATTACATGAAGATCTGTTGAATTGATTATTCCTCTACAGATCCCTACTACTTACCTATGAATATCCCTCAATAAGCCTTTTAGACTTACCCCATGTTTTATCCTTACTTTTCTTAGACAAGATTAAGTGAAAGATATGGATTTTCTTGCATTGGTTGAAGAACACATGTTTTGTAATAAAATAAGAAGTTTATATGTATAAATGGGTTTATTAGAATGTTGTATTTGAACTTAGAGATGTTGCGATATGACAGGGTTGATCTTGAAATCCTTGAGGTTTGCATATGTTTTGGGTAGATGTCCAAGAATTGAACCAAGGCATGTTTGAAATTGTTTTGTTGAGCTAGTTAAGTTTGTACTATTGCTACCTTTGATGAGTTAATTGGATAATAGTACTTTAATTGAGACTTGCTTAATTTGGAATTTGCTGCTCTATATTTTGATAAGTTTTGGAAAAGGATTTTGACAGACCTATTTACTGTATTGTGAGTTCAATTTAAGTATGGACTGAGTGGCGCCCCAACTAGGGGCCATTCCGAGGGGGTGCTACACCTACATTGTTATTTCATGAATTTCTTTTTTTAATTTTCTTTTTTTAAGTTTGCACCATTTATCTTATTAAAAGTGCTAGTATTATGTATATATAAAAATTCTTATCAAACAAAAGCATGTAGATAAAGGTATATGACATAAAGATTCAAAAATATATAAATAAATATACTCAAAATGTAAAGATTGATTCATTGACTATTGTTTAAGTGTCCATTTATTAAATTTTTTAAGGTTTCAACTATATCAATAATATATTTATCCTATAAAAAATTTATTTTGGATATTTGAGAATGGATTTTATAATGTTCATTGTTCAAAAATTAAAACTCCTTTAGTTGAAAATTTGATATAAAAATAAAATTAAAAGATTGTAGAAAGTTGCGTGAAGGAATCTCTCATATTTATAATATACTTCATATTCAAAATATTAGTTATGTTCTTGATATATGATTTTGTCTAAATATATTTTGCGTATTTTAAAGAGATTAATTATCTTAAAATTAATTAATTGGAAAAATTTTTGATAAGTTTAAGACTTACATGTCAACCATTGGCAAATTATCCATTTATCAAATTTCAAACTCTCTAACCAAGAAGATAATGATTTGATATTTCACAAAAGTAAGTTTTATATCTTTCTTATAAGAAATTAGTAATTGGGATAAGTAGTAAAATATTTTAAGGAAATTTTAATATATAAAAAATAATCATAACCGCTTTAGTCTTTCTTGTTTGTGACATATATTAAATATAAACTTTTGAAAAATAATCATACGTGTATTTAAAATTATAAATTATTCAGGAGATAATTTTTGTTAGGCTAGGAAATATGAGTTGACTGGTTAAACTTTGGGTAATTGTTTTCCTTGTATTCCAACTACATGTTAGATGTTTGTGAACTTGTTAAAGATCCGATCGTCCTTCACAAGATCTTGCCCCCTCATGGTATCAGAGCCATGGAATATTGATTGCATTTTTCTCTGGTTGTTTAACACTTTTCCTTAAAAGTGAATTTTCTTAAAGGGAAATCTTCTTTTGTTAAAAATTCTTCTTGGGAAGAAATGGATCTTCCTAAAAACATTGACTTACTTAATAAATGGATTATACCAAAAGTGGATCCTAAAATGATATATCAATTAGGTACCTTTGAAAAAATGGGTTTGAAACAAATTATTAAAACTACTGAAGAATCAATCCCTCTTAGTTCTAATGATATTTCTTTACAATTATTACATAGATATGATATTAATAGGTATTGATCTAAATATTGTTTCCTTTATATTTATTTAATTCAAGTTGCTTTTAAACCTCTTACTCTTGATAATCCACCTAATAGTTTTGTTGCAATCTTGCGTGATGCTTGTAATTTAAATTGAAAGCATTCAATAATGAGTATTTTACAATCCAGCTTGGCCATGGTCTAGTATATTTCGATGTTTATCCTAATTTATAGTTATCTTTGATTGATGTAAATATTTTACATGCTTTAACTTTACATGTTAAATTACATGGTTATAACTATATGCCTAATGCTGAAACAATATGTATTTGTTATTGTATTTATTATTAGCCGCTTTACACATTAAATCCTATGTGTAAAATGATTAATAAAAATAATAATGAAACTATTTAATTGAAACAAATTTTTGTAAATCTCATATTACTACTCAAAGACCTATAAAATGGGATGAGGTTAAATTTTCTGATAATTGGTTAATTTAAAATGTTGTTCCTGTCCAACCTATAATACAAATTGAGGTAAATCAAATTATACAAACCCCTGATGGTGATGTTTCCATACAGTTTAAATCTAATAACAACAATTTGTTAAAATCTTGTAGTTCTACTAGATCTTCATTTTCTTTCCTTGATCCAATGGATTATATTGTAGAGAGTCCTATTAAGTTTAGAGCTTCAACTTCTCAAATTAGAGAACCAGTTTTCAATACTAGAAAAGATAATAATCTTGACACTAGATTTGATAGATTAAAAATTAATCCTTCTAATATTGTTCGTGTTGTTAATATGCATGATAATAATAGTGATGACACATTTGAACCAACTGAATCTGATATGGATTTTTCTGTGAGAAATGCTCGTATTTAATTTGTTGTTTTTAATGATTAAAATAAAATATGATTTTAGTCCCGGATCTAGTGATAGGAATTTGATAAAACTTGAGTTTAATAAAGATAGATGGAAACTGTTTCGTGAATGGTTTTTTAGTAATTTTACTAAAGAACAACAAAGTAATTTTCAAAATAAATTTTATAAATTTGTTTCTGATAAGGATCAATTAGTTCATTTTGTTCCTTGATTTATGGTTACTTATATTGAACCTTATTTATCTATTTTAGAACATACTTATAATGCTAAAAGTGATCAAAGACAGAAATCTATTTTTTGACCCCAAGAGGTTTTCTATGTAGAAGGAAATAAAAATTTTTATTTTTCTGCATTTAATAAATTGGTGGTTAGTGATCATATGCTTGTCACTTCTAGAGAAATTAATCTTTTAATACAACAACAAAATTATGCTAATTTGGATTTCAATGTTCTTGGTGAAAGTTTGGTTTCTTTTGATCAAAGACTTTCTACTATTATGAATAATATTCATAAAACCAATAAATTAATAGGTGATCTGGAAGGAATATTTAAGAAAGTGGTTATCTCTCCTTCTTCAGAGTCAATTATTATGCCTAGTATTCAGCCACCTCCTGAAATTGATAACTTTAGGTTACATGATATGACTGAACTTGAAAAGCTAATAACTAAAAAATTTGCTAAGTTTAGGATTTCAACTCTTAATAATAGTGTTGATGATAAATCTTACCAACATGTTATTAATGAGGAAATTAATAAAATTTAGAAATATGATGATAAACCTACAATGCGTGCTTATTATTATTTGCGTCCTTCTTCTCAAGATGTTTTGCATGAAGAACAAGATTTAGTTTTTAATAATTTCTATTCTGGTAAAAATGTTTATGAATGAAATTTGGATGATTTTACTAAGCATCATATTTATAATTTGGTGCATCACATGTTAATGTATTCTACTATTTGTAAAAATAATGGTAATACTGACAAAACTATAGCAAAAATGATAATTGCTGGTTTTAGTGGCCAACTTAAAGGTTGGCAGGATAATTATTTGACTTTTTCTAATAAAGAAGAAATTATTAATTCTATTAAACAAGAGCATGAAGGTACTAGTGTTGGTAATACTGCTGAAAATGCTGCTTATACATTAATTGTTACTATTATAGAACATTTTATTGGTTGTTGGACTAATAATTTGGAGCATATAAGAACTCTACTTAATAATTTAAAATGCCAAAGTTTCACTTCATTTAGGTGGTATAAAGATACATTTCTTTCTAGAGTATTAGAACTTCCGGATTCTAATAGTTCTCATTGGAAATCTAAATTTATTGATGGTCTGCCCTCACGTTTTGCTAAAAGAATTAGAAAAATACTTAGGCAAAATGAAACTAATATTGACTATGATAAGTTTACTTATGGTAAGTTAATTGGAACTTGCATTTAGGTAGGTTTAAATTTGTGTAATGAAATTAAATTAAATTAAACCAACAGACTAAGTGTATTAATATTACTAAGAAAAAACAATTAGGGCAATTTTGTGGACAATTTGGAATGGATAATCCTAAATCTATTAGTAAAACTAAAGGTCAACATGACAAAGATAGTTTTTATAAAAATAAAAAACATAGGAAGAAATCTCATAAAAAGATGAGAGAAAAAGAGAGAGAAAATGAAAGATAATAAAAGGTCTAATAGAAAAATTTATAAAAAATTTAAAAAATATGGTGTTTGCTAGAAATGTGGAAAAATTGGTCATTATGCTGATAAGTGTAAAATGCGTTCTAAGATTAATAATCTTGAAACTGATGATAAGATCAAATATGTGCTTTATAAGCTTATGCTTGAATCTTCTGATAGTGAAAATGATACTTTTTCTTCTGTTATTGATTCTTTGAATGAATGTTTTGCTAATAGTTCTGATTCTAAGTGTGAACCATTTAAAAATGGTGAGTCTTGTATTAATAGTGAGTCTAATAGTCGTGAAATTGATAATGAAGATTTGTATAAACTTATATCTCAGTTTAAAGAATCTAATTTAAATGTTATTGATAATAACAACAATTTTGAGTTTCTTAAAAGTCATTAAGGATCCAATTTTAAAATCAAAAGTAGTTGATCAATTTGATAATACTCCTTCTTCTTCTTCTGCTAATAAATCTACTGATGAATTTATCTTTAATAAGGATAATGAACCTTATTCTATGTCTAAAGTTTATAAAATGTTAGACAATAGAAATAAGAAGAGTGGTCCTACTTCTGTTGATAATTTAAAACAAGAAGTTAATCATTTAAAAAATGAAATTATAGATATTAAAAAGAATAATATATTTCTTGAAGAAAGAATGAGAAAGTAAGAAATATTTCAGGTTAAATAGGTTATACCTAGAATTGATAATCTTGCTAATTTGTTTGATAGTTTTCTTGATATTTCTAATAATTTACAATCTGATGATTTTCTTTCTAAATTATAAATGGTCACTTCTTCGAAATGGTTGATTAAAATTAATCTTTTGATTGATAATAAATTTTCAAAAGAATTGATTACTCTAGTTGATAGTAGTGTTGATCTTAACTATATTCAAGAAGGTCTTATACCTACTAGGTATTTTGAGAAAACTTCTCATATTTTGCATTATGCTAATGGTGAAAAATTAGACATTAGTTTTAAATTATCAAAAGCTTTTGTCTGCAAGAATAAAACTTGTATTCCTCTAAGTTTTTTATTAGTTAAAAATATTTCTAACCAAATATTTCTTGGTACTCCTTTCTTAAAGAAATTATTTCCATTAAAAATGGTTAATCAAAATAGTTTTATAGGAACCTTTAATAAAGAATTATACTTTCAATTTATAACTAAACTTTTTTCTAGAGTTCTTAATAAAATTGAGGATTTGCTTAAAGCTAAAACTACTCACCTTAACTCTTTAAAACAAGAAATTGTTAGTTTTAATATAGATGAACAACTCGGCAATCCTAAACTAAAAGAGAAAATTTCTTTTCTTGAAAATCAGTTTTCTTTGACTGTATATAATGAACATCCTAATGCTTTCTAGGATAGAAAAAAGCATATTGTTAATCTTCCCTATGAAGATAATTTTGATGGCAATGTACCTACTAAGGCTCAACCTTGTCAAATGAATTCTGATTATCTAGTCTACTGTAAGAAGGAAATTGAGTTCTTACTACAGAAAAGGTCTTATCAGACCCACCAAGTTTCCTTGGTCTTGTACTGCTTTTTATGTTAATAAACATAATGAACAAGAACGTGGTGCTCTTGGTTAGTAATAAACTACAAACCTCTTAATAAAGTTTTAAAATGGATTGAATATCCAATTCCTAATAAAAAGGATTTGCTTGATAGGTTATTTGATGCTAATATATTTTCTAAATTTGATTTAAAATCTGATTATTGGCAAATTCAAATATAGAAAAGGATAGGTTTAAAATTGCCTTTAATATTCCTTTTGGTAAAGATGAATGGAATGTTATGCCTTTTGGATTAAAAAACACTCCTTTTGAATTCCAGAAAATCATAAATGATATTTTTAATCCTTATAGTAATTTTATTCTTGTTTATATTGATGACATCCTCTTTTTTTCTAATACTATAGAAAATCATTTTAAACACCTTAAAATTTTCCGTCAAGTTATTATTAATAATGGTTTGGTCATTTCTAAATCAAAAATGATTTTGTTTCAAACTAATATTAAATTTTTAGGACATTTTATTGAAAAAGAAAAAATAATTCCTATTTATAGCAGTATAGAGTTTGTTTCTAAATTTCCTAATAGAATAACTGATAAAACCCAATTACAAAGATTTTTAGGAATTCTTGATTATATTTATCCTTATTATAGAATCTTGCTAATGATACTGCAATTGTTTATGATAGGTTAAAGAAAAATCCTAATTTGTAGAGTGATAGTCACACCCATGCGACTATCAATATAAAAAATAAAGTTAGTCAATTACCTTGTTTAATGCTTTCTAGTCCAAATTGGGAGAAAATTATAGAAATTGATGCTTCTGATATAAGATATGGTGGTATTTTAAAATAGATTAATCCTAATAGTAAACAAGAAATTCTTGTTAGGATTTATTCTGGTAAATGGAATAATACACAGAAAAATTGTGCTACGATTGCCAAAGAAATTTTTGCAATTGTTAAATACGTGTTAAAATTTTAGGTTGATTTATATAATTAGTTTTTTACAATTAAAACTGATTGTCAAGCTGCACAATTTATGTTCAATAAAGATTTGAAGCATAATGTTTCTAAACAAATGTTTACACGATAGCAAGCTTATTTAGCACCATTTAATTTTAAAATTACTTATAAAAAGGGGATAGATAATAGTCTTCCTAACTTTTTGACTCGTGAATATTTGCAGGGTCAATGATTTCTCATAATAGAGAAAGAGGTACAAATCCCTTCTCTAATAAAAGAGGACGAGGTCCTAATTTTGTTGCTCCAAGGCCATTAATACAACATGGCAAGCAAAAGCTTATAGTTGCTAATGTTTCTCAGGCATCATATGCCCAAACCTCAAACCCTAATACAAGCCCAGATCCCATCTAATCTAATCCTTTGTTTGCAGAATTTCTGCAGTTCAAACAATTTAAAGAAAGTTCAAATAGAGCTTCTGGTTCTAACCAACCAACCCCCATGAAACCTGAAGATTCTAATAGATCTTCAAATCCATCTTTCATTGATGTTACCTCTAATAAAACCACCCCTATTGATGAGAATTCTCTCACAACCTTCGAACAGAAAGATTATAAGGACATAATAATGATCCTTGAACATAACGACCTTAAATGGCGAAATGATTCATGGATAATAATCCATAGGTATTTTGATTCTACATCATATGCAACCGGTTCTTATAAACCTCGATCATATTTTGAAAATATTTTAATAACTATAGGTTCCTATGAAATTAATCATTTCTTCCATGGAACATAGGATTGTCTTGTTTTTAATTTTTCAAAATTTATTTTAAAGAAAATTATTTCGATCGAGGAATGGGGAATATCTTCACTGAAAGAAACAAAATTTTTGTGAAAGATAATAGGATTACTTATAAGCTTAATTACTGGGATTATACTCAGGCTTTCCAGATTTATAAATCTCATATTCCTAATTGGTTTCTTGATTGGTTGAAGTCTTATGACCCTACTCATAATATTCTACCTGAGAAATTCCGTCAAGCCTATGATAAATGGATTGTTTCTTCTCCAAAACTCCAAGAGGCAAAAGCTAATAATTAGATGGTGCTTAATAAAGCAGTAATGTTTTTCTTCATGGAATTCTCCATCCCATGGATCTGGAAGTGCATACCTGTTGTTGACTTTAATAAGGACAATATTCCTTGTTTGTTCCGAACCTTTTATATCAAATGGTGGAACAAAATGCTACAAGTTGATCAAACCACTAGTAAAATTGTAGACCAGGAAACCTTGGATAATATTATCAAGACAATCGCTATTAATATGGATAATTTTAATAAAAATAAAAATGAAAGAAGAATCCTCAATTCTGGGAAAAGCCTCTGAAAAGATTAAGATGAGGAAAGGAAAATTGTCCAAGGCAGATCTTTTAAAAGAAGTCCTTAATATGGTACAGAAAGAGCTTAAGGATGAATTTGTTAATATTGATGATAATGAATCTTCAAGTGATATAGGTGATACAATATGAATGGCTACATCATCAAAGTCCAGAACAGGTAAAAATCAATTTGAATGCCTGGCAGGAGAATCACAAAATCCTGAGGATGATATTTCTTCTTACTCTGAAGAAGATCTGGATAAAATGCTAGAGTCTCTTAAAAGGAAAATCAATTGCGAAGAAATGACGTATGCAATAAGATCATGGTATGTGTGGAGAAAGCCACCATGGTCCTTTCTGAATTATTGTTGTAATAAGACATAAACAGTAATCTGAATTATATGTAGACACTATTTACTTTAACTATTATGGATTTGAAAATTTTTAAATCTGCACAGTTTTATTCCTTTTACTATTCAGACTTCAGAATTATATTTTGAAATTCATAATAGTTTCTTTGCTTTTTCTATAAAATGGCTCAAAATTGTATAGGTAAAAGAGCCAAGTTTTAGAGATTTTCATTTACTTTTAGAATTTCTTTTGTTCTGAAAATACTTTTGTAATTTAATTTTCTATAAATTAATAAAATCTTATGTAAGCTGATTAAAGCTTCTACTCTTTAGTGCTGAGCAACCCAAGCTTAATTTTCTTTTATTTATTTATTAGTGGTTACCCTAGCCTAATGGAATGTTAAAGGATTTTGTGTCAAACAACTATGAGTTAGATACTTTCTCTATCGTTATGGCCAATTTTTGTATAGGCTTGTGCTTAAAATTTCAGATTTGTTTAATAAGTTAGCCAAATAGGGAATATTTTGTATACCATAAGGGGGCAAGATCTTGTGAAGGAGGATCAGATCTATAATAAGTTCACAAACATCTAACATGTAGTTGGAATACAAGGAAAGCAATTACGCAAAGTTTAACCAGTCAACTCATATTTCCTGGTTTAACACCCAAACGCCCATTCAATGCCATCCCCGACTAACATGGGCAAACAATGGATTACCAAGAGGTACATGGAAGACCATTAAATAGTCTTTCCTATTTGGCTAACTCATTAAATAGATCTGAAATTTTCAGCACAAGCCTATACAAAATTTGGCCATAACGACAGAGAAAGTATCTAACTCATAGTTGTTTGATACAAAATCCTTTAGCCTTCCATTAGGCTAGGGTAACCACTAATAAAAAAATAAAATAAACTTAACCTTGGGTCGCTAAGCACCAAAGAGTAAAAGCTTCAATCAACTTACAAAAGATTTTATTAATTTATAGAAAATTAAATTACAAAAGTATTTTCAGAACAAAAGAAATTCTAAGAGTAAATGAAAATCTCTAAAACTTAGCTCTCTTACCTATACAATTTTGAGCCTTTTTATAGAAAAAGAAAAGAAACTATTATGGATTTCAAAATTTAATTCTAAAGTCTAAATAGTAAAAGGAATAAAATTGTGTGGATTTGAAAATTTTCAAATCCATAATAGTAAAAGTAAATAGTGTCTGCATATAATTTAGATTACTGTTTATGTCTTATTACAATAATAATTTAGAAAGGACCATAGTGGCTTTCTCTGCTCACACCATGATCTTATTGCATACGTCATTTCTTCATGATTGATTTTCCTTTCTGAGAGACTTTAGCATTTTATCCAGAGCTTCTGTAGAGTAAGAAGGGAATATCATCCTTAGGATTTTGTGATTCTATAGCCAGGCATTCAAATTGATTTTCACCTATTCTGGACTTTGATGATATGACCATTCATACTGTATCACCTGTATCACTTGAAGATTCATTATCTTCAATATTAACAAATTCATCCTTAAGCTCTTCCTGGACCATATTAAAGACTTCTTTTAAAAGATCTGCCTTAGACAATTTTCCTTTCCTCATCTTAATCTTTTCAGAGGCTTTTCCCAGAATTGAAGATGCTTCTTTCTTTTTATTTTATTAAAATTGTCCGTATTAATAGCAGTTCTCCTGATAATATTATCCAAGGTTTCTTGGCCTTCAAACTTACCAGTGGTTTGACCAACTTGCAACATTTTGTTCCACCATTTGATATAAAAGGTTTAGAACAAACAAGGAATATTGTCCTCATTAAAATCAACAATAGGGCGCACTTCCAAATCCATGGGATGGGGAATTCCATTAAGAAAAATATTGTTGCTTTATTAAGCACCATTTGATTATTAGCTTTTGCATCTTGGAGTTTTGGAGAAGAAATAATCCATTTATCATAAGCTTGACAAAATTTCTCAGGTAGAATATTATGAGTAGGGCCATAGACTTCCACCAATCAAGAAACCAATTAGGAATATGAGATTTATAAATCTCTAGACAGATTTTGACAAATCACATATGTTTCTTACGGGGATTTTCTTATAAAAATACTTTATGGAAAGCCTGAGTATAATCCCAGTAATTAAGCTTATAAGTAACCCTATTATCTTTCACAAAAAATTCTTTTTCTTTCAATGAAGATATTCCCTACTCCTTGATCGAAATAATTTTCTTTAAAATAATTTTTGAAAAATTAAAAACAAAACACCCCCGTGTTCCATGGAAGAAATGATTAATTTCATAGGAACCTGTAGTTATTAAAATATTTTCAAAATATGATCGAGGTTTATAAGAATTGGCTGCATAAGATGCAGAATCAAAATACCTATGGATTATTATCCATGGATCATTTAGCCATTTAAGGTCATTATGTTCAAGGATCATTATTATGTCCTTATAGTCTTTCTATTCAAAGGTTGTGAGAGAATCCTCATCAACATGGGTGCTTTTATTAGAGGCAATATCAATAAAAGATGGGTTTGAAGATCTATTAGAATCTTCATTTTCATGGGGGTTGGTTGGTTAGAACCAAAGGCTCTATTAGAACCTTCTTTAAATTTTTTGAACTGCAGAAATTTTGCAAACGAAGAATCATATTAGATGGGACCTGGGCTTGTACTAGGGTTTGAGGTTTGGGCATATGATGCCTAAGAAACGTTAACAGCTATAAGCTTTTATTTGCCATGTTGTATTAATGGCTTTGGAGCAACAAAATTAGGACCTCATCCTCCTCTATTAGAGAAGGGATTTGTACCTCTTACTCTATTATGAGAAATCATTGATCCTACAAATATTCATGAGTCCAGAAGTCAGGAAGACTATTATCTATCCCCTTTTTATAAGTAATTTTAAAATTAAATAGAGCTTAATAAGCTTGCCATCATGCAAATATTTGTTTAGAAATATTATGCCTAAAATCTTTACTAAACATAAATTGTGTAGATTGACTATTAGTTTCAATTGTAAAAAACTGATTATATAAATCATCCTGAAATTTTAACACACATTTATCAATTGCAAAAATTTCTTTGGCAATCGTAGCATAATATTTTTGTGTATTATTCCACTTACTAGAACAAAACCTAACAAGAATTTCTTGTTTACTATTAGGACTAATCTAGTTTAAAATACCACCATATCCTATATCAAAAGCATCAATTTCTATAATTTTCTCCCAATTAGGATTAGAAAGTATTAAACAAGGTAATTGATTAACTTTATTTTTTATATTGATAATCGCATGGGTGTGACTATCACTCCACAGCTTAGGATTTTTCTTTAACTTATCATAAACAATTGCAGTATTATTAGCAAGATTTTTATAATACGGAGAAATATAATTAAAACTTCCTAAAAATCTTTGTAATTGGGTTTTATCAGTTATTCTATTAGGAAATTTGGAAGCAAACTCTATACTTCTATAAATAGGAATTATTTTTTCTTTTTCAATAAAATGTCCTAAAAATTTAACATTAGTTTGAAACAAAATCATTTTTGATTTAGAAATGACCAAACCATTATTAATAATAACTTAACAGAAAATATTAAGGTGTTTAAAATGATTTTCTATAGTATTAGAAAAAATGAGGATATCATCAATATAAAAAATAATAAAATTATTATAATGATTAAAAATATCATTCATGATTTTCTGGAATTCAGAAAGAGTGTTTTTTAATCCAAACGGCATAACATTTCATTCATATTGACCAAAAGGAACATTAAAGGTTTTTTTAAATCTATCCTTTTCTATAATTTGAATTTGCCAATAACCAGATTTTAAATCAAATTTAGAAAATGTATTAGCATCAAATAACCTATCAACCAAATCCTTTTTATTAGGAATTGGATATTTAATCTATTTTAAAACTTTATTAAGAGGTTCATAGTTTATTACTAACCTAGGAGTACCACATTCTTGTTCATTATGTTTATTAACATAAAAACTAGTACAAGACCAAGGAGACTTGATGGGTCTGATAAGACCTTTCTGCGGCAAGGACTCAATTTCCTTCTTGCAGTAGACTAGATAATCAGAATTCATTTGACAATGTCTAGCCTCAGCAGGTACATTGCCATCAAAATTATCTTCATAAGGAAGATCAACAATATGCTTTTTTCTATTTCAGAAAGCATTAGGATGTTCATTATATATAGTTAAAGAAAACTGATTTTCAAGAAAAGAAATTTTCTCTTTTAGTTTAGGATTACCGAGTTGTTCATCTATATTAAGACTAACAATTTCTTGTTTTGAAGAGTTAAGGTAAGTAGTTTTAGCTTTAAGCAAATCCTCAATTTTATTAAGAACTCTAGAAAAATGTTCAGTTAAAAATTGAAAGTATAATTCATTATTATTAAAGGTTCCTATAAAACCATTTTGATTAACCATTTTTAATGGAAATAATTTCTTTAAGAAAGGAGTACCAAGAATTATTTTTTTAGAAATATTTTTAACTAATAAAAAACTTAGAGGAATACAAGTTTTATTCTTGCATACAAAATCTTTTGATAATTTAAAACTAATGTCTAATTTTTCACCATTAGCAAAACGTAAAATATGAGAAGTTTTTTCAAAATACCTAGTAGGTATAATACCTTCTTGAATACAGTTAAGATCAGCACCATTATCGACTAGAGCAATCAATTCTTTTGAAAATTTATTATCAATCAAAACATTAATTTTAATCAACCATTTCTGAGAAGTGGCCATTTCTAGTTTAGAAAGAAAATCATCAGATTGTAAATTATTAGAAACATCAAGAAAGCTATCAAACAAATTATCAAGATTATCAATTCTAAGTATAACCTGTTTACCCTGAAATATTTCTAACTTTCTCATTCTTTCTTCAAGAAATATATTATTCTTTTTAACATCTATAATTTTATTTTTTTCAAATTATTAACTTCCTGTTTTAAATCATCAATAGAAGTAGGACCACTCTTCTTATTTCTATTATCTAACATTTTATAAACTTTAGACACAGAATAAGGTTCATTATCCTTATTAAAGACAAATTCATCTATAGATTTATTGGCAGAAGAAGAATAAGGATTATTATCAAATTGATCAACTATTTTTTTATTTTAAAATTGGATCCTTAATCATTTTAAGAAACTCAAAAATGTTGTTATTATCAATATCATTTAAATTAGATTCTTTAAATTGAGATATAAGTTTATACAAATCTTCATTATCAGTTTCACTACTGTTAGACTCACGATTAATACAAGACTCACCATTTTTACATGGTTCACACTCAGAATCAGAACTATTAGCAAAACATTCATTCAAAAAATCAATAACAGAAGAAAAAGTATCATTTTCACTATCAGAAGATTCAAGTATAAGCTAATAAGCACATCTTTGATCTTATCATCAATATCAAGATTATTAATCTTAGAACACATTTTACACTTATCAGCATAATAACCAATTTTTCCACATTTCTAGCAAGCACCATATTTTTTAAATTTTTTATAAATTTTTCTATTAGACCTTTTGTTATCTTTCATTTTCTCTTTCTCTTTTTCTCTCATCTTTTTATGAGATTTCTTCATATGTTTTTTATTTTTATAAAAACTATCTTTATCATGTTGAGCTTTAGTATTACTAATAGATTTAGGATTAACCATTCCAAATTGTCCACAAAATTGCCCTAATTACTTTTTCTCAGTAATATTATTATGCTTAATCTATTGGTTTAATTTAATTTCATTACACAAATTTAAACCTTCCTGAATGCAAGTTCCAATTAACTTACCATAAGTAAATTTATCATAGTCAATATTAGTTTCATTTTGCCTATGTGTTTTTCTAACTCGTTTAGCAAAAAAAGAGGGCAGACCATCAATAAACTTAGAGTTCCAATGAGAATTATTAGATTCCAGAAGTTCTAATACTCTAGAAAGAAATGTATCTTTATACCACCTAAATGTAGTGAAACTTTGGCATTTTAAACTATTAAGCAGAGTTCTTATATGCTCTGAATTATTAGTCCAATGACTATTAAATGTTCTATAATAGTAACAATTAATGTATAAACAGCATTTTCAACAGTATTACCAGCACTAGTACCTTCATGCTCTTGTTTAATAGAATTAAGAATTTCTTATTTATTAGTAAAACTCAAATAATTATCCCACTAACCTTTAAGTTGGTTAGTAAAACCAACAATTATCATTTTTGCTACAGTTTTGTCAGTATTACCATTATTTTTACAAATAGTAGAATACATTAACATGAGATACACCAAATTATAAATATGACGCTCAATAAACCATCCAAATTCCATTCATAAATATTTTTACCAGAATAGGAATTATTGAAAACTAAATCTTGTTCCTCATGCAAAACTTCTTGAGGAGAAAGATGCGGATAATAATAAGTACGCATTGTAGGTCTATCTGCATATTTTTGAATTTTATTAATTTCCTCATTAATAGCATGTTGGTAAGATTTATCATCAACACTATTATTAAGAGTTGAAATACTAAACTCAGCAAATTTTTTAGTTATTAGCTTTTCAAGTTCAGTTATATCATGTAACCTAAAATTATCAATTTCAAGAAGTGGCTGAATACTAGGCATAACAATTGACTTTGGAGAAGGAGAGATAATCACTTTCTTAATTCTTTCTTCCAAATCAACTATTAATTTATTAGTTTTATGAATATTATTCATAATAGTAGAAAGTCTTTGATCAAAAGAAACCAAACTTTCACCAAGAACATTTAAATACAAATTAGCATAATTTTGCTATTGTATTAAAAGATTAATTTCTCTAGAAGTGATAGGCATATGATCACTAACCACCAATTTATTAAATGTAGAAAAATAAAAAAATTTATTTCTTTCTACATAAAAAACCTCTTGGGGTAGAAAAACAGATTTTTGTCTTTGACCACTTTCAACATTATAAGTATGTTCTAAAATACATAAATAAGGTTCAATATAAGTAAGCATAAACCAAGGAACAAAAAGAACTAATTGATCCTTATCAGAAAAAAATTTATAAAATTCATTTTGAAAATTAGTTTGTTGTTCTTCAGTAAAATTACCAAAAAACCGTTCACAAAATAGTTTCCATCTATCTTTATTAAACTTAAGTTTTATCAAATTCCTATCACTAGATCCAGGACTAAAATCATATTTTGTTTTAATCATTAAAAACAAAAAATTAAATACAAGCATTTCTCATAGAAAAATCCATATCAGATTCAGTTGGTTCAATTGTGTCATAAATATTATTATCATGCATATTAACACCATGAACAATATTAGAAGGATTAATTTTTAATCTATCAAATCTAATGTCAAGATTATTATATTTTCTAGTATTGAAAACTGGTTCTCTAATTTTTGATGTTGAAGCTTTAGACATAATAGGACTCTCTATAGTATAATCCATTAGGTCAAGGAAAGAAAATGAAGATCTAGTAGATCTATAGAATTTTAACAAATTATTGTTATTAGATTTAAACTGTATGGAAACATCACCATCGGAAGTTTGTATAATTTGATTTACCTCAGTTTGTACTACAAGTTGGACAGGAACAACTTTTTCAATTAATCAACTATCAGGAAATTTAACCTCATCCCATTTTATAGGTCTTTGAGTAGTAATATGAGATTTACAAAAATTTGTTTCAATTAAAATAGTTTCATTATTATTTTTATTAATCATTTTACACATAGTATTTAACGTGTAAAGCGGCTTATAATAAATAAAATAACAAATACATATTGTTTCAATATTAGGCATATAGTTATAACCATGTAATTTAATATTTAAAGTTAAAGCATATAAAATATTTACATCAGTCAAAGATAACTATAAATTAGGATAAATATCAAAATATACCAAACCATGGCCAAGCTAGACTATATAATACCCATTATTGAATGCTTTCAATTTAAATTATGAGCATCACGCAAGATTGCAACAAAACTATCAGGTAGATTATCAAGAATATGAGGTTTAAAAGTAACTTGAATTAAACCAATATGTAGGAAATGATATTTAGTTCTATACCTATTAATGTCAGATCTATGTAATAATTGTAAAGAAATATTATCAGAACTAAGAGAGATTGATTCTTCAGTGGTTTTAACAATTTGTTTCAAACATATTTTTTCGAAGGTACCTAATTGATATATCATTTTAGGATCCACTTTTGGTATAGTCCATTTATTAAGTAAGTCAATGTTATTACAAAGATCCATTTCTTCTATTAATAAACAAATAAAGTACTTTTTATAAAAATATTATAGATATGTAACACCCCTGAAATTCAGTACTTTTGAAAATAAGGATTTAGAAAGGAAGATATTAATTTGATCGGATTTCAGGGCCTGAAAACTAAATAAAAAAACTTGATTGTAAGAATTTTGAAAGTTGTAAGGTTGATTTGGAAATTGAGGAAAACTTGATTGACCAACATTTGGAAGTTTTGTGGGTCAAAGTAGGATTATTTTTGGTCAAATGGGTGAATGTCACGCACAATCATAGTTTTTGGGCCCAGAAATCCAATCGAATTAATATCTTCCTTTCTAAATCCTTATTTTCAAAAGTATCAAATTTCAAGGGAGCATCTCTATAGCACCCTCTTTTAGGACATCACTCAAGTTGAGGTGCCCACCTCTGTAGCACCCCCTCTCAGGATAACACCCAAACTAAGGTGCCATCAATTTCAGTCTTAATCTTAAATCATAAACAAGTAATAGGCCCATAAAAAAGTTTTTCAGAACCTATTAGAAATAGCCGAAAGCTTCAATTTAAGTAGACCTTGACATATTACTAAACACATTATGTAGTTCATTCCTTAACACTCAACAAAACATATGCATAGATTTAGGTTATCATTGTCAATCCTAATATATCATATCTCAAAACCTAAATTTAATATTCAAATGATTTCACACATACATTCAAATGCCTAATCTATTACAAAATAAACTTCCAACTAAAGCATCAACCTCTACTTCTCACTTAGACCTGTTTGGAAAAAAAAAAAGAATACAAGGAGGGTAAGTCCTAAGGACTTAGTAAGAGAAAAGAAAATGTCAGGTTTGAAAGGAAAATTAGTGAGATACAACAATTAATGAACATTTTGGTAACAAGCAAATATTTCCAGAATGAGTCAACAAGATACATAGCATGCATGATTCAAGTTCAATTAACTGTTGGTCATTTCGACCTTATTGCTCCCAAATCAAATTATAATTTCTAATACCGGGCATTGGTACTGTATAAACAGAATTTCCTAATCACTCTATTGCTCGAGCACATAGCTTGGTGTGTAATAACTTGTTGTATGGTGTAACACCCTCAATTTTCATATTTAAATATTAATTTCCTATTGTTAATTTTAATTCTGAAATTTTAATTATTTTTAGTTAATTTAATTATTTTAAAAAATTTTGTGGTCAATTTATAATTTCAGAGAACATGATTTTCTTTAAATTTATTGGCGCTATTTAGTAATTTAATTAGACTTGATTGCATAAATTGAAAAGTTTAAGGGCTTACATAAATTTTTCTAGTCTACTTAGAATTAATTGATTTACTTAATTTTACTAAGGGTTAAGTTGCAAATTCAAAAAATTTGATTTTTCAAAAACTCCAACTTATTTCTTTCTTTTCGCATTTTCACTATTCATCACCTTCATCATCTTCTTCGTTTTCTCCACAATCACCGAACCACTTTTTTCTTCTCCGTTTTTAGCAACCCTCGGCAGCCACTCTCATTGGAAACCAATCTCACCAACCATTTCTTCCTTCCACAGCCATTCCAACACACACACACACAAAACCCAATTGAGAACCCAAAATGGGACCCCAATGCAAGTTGCTCTATCGGAGGTAAGGTGGTGTTAGATTGGCTTTCTGGGCAGAGATTCTAGATGCTTGAGGCATGTAAAATACAATTGTGGCCTTGTATGTATGTTCGGAGCGATGGCAGCGGCTAAAAAAGGGTGACAGTCATGGCCGTAGAAATGGTATTTTGAGGTTGTGGTCTTTGGCTAAAAGCCCTTCCCGGCCTCAAAATTGAGAACTAAGCATACTGTTAGATTTAGGAGGAAGAAAGGATGAGAACAGTGGTCGTTTTGATATTTTTTGGTAACAACTGTGTGATGACAATTAGGGCATAGTAACTATTGCTCATCATAGTAGTTGTAGTGGTGTGATCGGTTTCTAATTTGAAGGTCCCAATTGTGCAATTTAGGGTAAAGATCAATTTTGAGATTAGGGCTTTTGTACATTAACCTTTATTTACAACTCTTATACTTTTGTATATATAATTCCAATTGTATTAGCTTGTGAAATGGAACAAAAATGAGAATTTATGATGCATTAAGCTTTGTATGTAACATGCATGGAAGAGATATGGATTAATGAACTTGGGGTTATATTCTTATTTGATTATATTTGATCAAATGGGAATAATTGATCAAGAAAACCTTAGATTTATGATTTGGGGTAGTTAGCATTGATATTGATTTGGGACTTATTGGTATTAAGTTGAGATTCGATTTAAGATTTATTAGGCCAACATGGAATTTATTGTATCTAGTATTCGAATCGCATCAAAACCTTAAAACCAGAACAAATAGATAATTCTAAGTGATTTTAGACTATTATATGATATTGTTATAATTGTTAAGGAATATTAGAGTTGGACAAGATTCTGATTATAAGAATATTTTGATAAGGTGACAAGGGTGTAGACCTAATGAATCAGTAGACCGCAACAGGTGCTTAATAGTACTAAGATCACAAGAGGTTAGGGATTCCATCGATTTGACACCTCTTGTACTTATTGTTTCATTGATAAACCCCTGTGAGGGTTGCTATTGACTTGATTACCATACTTTGTTAGTTACTATTTCCCTTGGGAGGGATCTACTAATTGGTTTTTGCTTGTATGCTTTATCCCATGAAATTGTTGAATCTGTTAGGTTCCGCAGATTTGATATTCGTTCAAATTATTATTATTGTTGATAATTATCGAACCCTGAGAAGTTATTCTTATTCAAAATTGCTTGATATTTTACCATTTTTATTTAAAATGATTGTTTTAAATTGAACCTTGTGAGGTTCTTATGATTGGAAATTATTTGATATTTTATCGTCTTTTATTAAAAAATACTGTTTTAAATTGAATCCTGTGACGTTATCTTGATTGGAAATTACTTGATATTTTACCTTCCTCACTGGAAAATGATTGTTTCAAATCGAACTTTGTGAGGTTCTTTGAGTTTGCAAATTTTATTTGATATTGAACTATTGTCTACTGGCATTACATTTTACTAACCCATGAGAAGACATGGGCAAATACTAACCTATGGGAAGTTATAGGTGGATACTAACATATGGGAAGACATGTGCAGTTACTAAACTATGGGATGCCATGGGCAAATATCACTTGGAGGGACTACGAGTGGGATCAGGCACAGGGGCTAGGTCCAAAAAATGACCACGCGGAATAGACCAGCGGATACAAGTCTTTCTAACTAGTACCCATCTATAATCCTGACTTACAAGTAGCTGGAAATATCGAACTATGAGTGTTAGGATTTGGCATGTAGTTGACCATGCCATAAAACAAGTTATTACCTACCAGGTTGAGTGCTTGAGCAAAACAGACTGACTAACAACTTACTAATATAATTTCATTTTAATTATGTATACGTTGTTGTTTTCACTAAACTTCTTGTTGTTATCAAGATGTTTATTGAAAATCATACTTTATAAACCTTTCTTTTAGATATTATACTTTTTCTTTCATTTACTAAGTCCTTAAGACTCACCTCCCTTGTCAGTATTTATTTTCTTTGATAGGGTTGAGTGAAAGATATGGATTCCTGGCTCGAGTTAGAGGGAAACATGCTTTGTATTAGATCAAGTGGTATATGGGTTTACGAGTTTTCCTTGGAATGTTATGTTTTAAATTTAGAGATATTTTGATATATTAGGACTAAACTAGTGAGGTATTGAAATATGTTAAGTTTAGATTAAATATCAGTAGTATGTACATATTTTGATGAATGATGTAGGATCCTTAATATTATGTATATAGTACTTTCATTGTGGTTACTTAAGGTGAAGATTTCTGTTATCTTTGATAATTTTTGAAAAAAAAATTCTAATGGGCTTATTGGCTGTAATGACTTTTATTGATCTTTAGGGATGATAAGAATTATTTTCCTTTAAGTTGATTTGTACTTTAAAACTGAACTGAGTGACGCCTCAACTTGGATGTTGTCCCAAGATAGGGTGTTACATATGGCATGGTCGACTGCATGCTAGAACCCATCACTTATAGTTTGCTACCTTAACTACCTATAAGTTAAGATCATAGGTGGGTACTAGCCATAAGATTTGTATTTGTTGATTCATTCAAGCCTGCCATTTTTCAAACTTAGTCCCTGGGCCTAGCTCCCCCGTGGCGTCTCTTGAGGTGATATCTGCCTATGGCATTCCATGGGTTAGTAACTGTCTATCACTTCCTGTAGGTTAGTATCCACCCATGTCTTCCCATGGGTAAGTATAATATAATGCTAATAAATAAGAATTTAGCCTTTAAAGCAATAAACATGAGTATAACCAGTTATAGTTTAGAAGAGGTCTAGCACTAAAATCCAGAGGTGCTTATGGGGATAGACTTCAGAGAGGCTCCCACTGGACATGCCCTGTCAACTAATGTGGCCCTTTGTTTTGGCCAGCACATATTTTACAGAACTGATCGAACAAAATATTTCAAAGAATTAAAAATACAAGGTACATGTTTTGAACAATTAGTATACACAATATACTGGTTGGCAAAGCCATTTTGGGTTACAAAATGATTCAACAAGTAATACGTGGTCAACCAAAAAGGTTGTGGGGTACAAAGGATAGAAATCGAATGATATAATAAGAGTTCTAGACTCTAGAACATAAATAAGTAATAACCCTCATAGGGGTGTATGAGTCAATTAACAAATAACAAGCGAAAACTCAAGTAATTACAGATTTCGACAAACATGAGCAAGTATAGTACAAGCACATTTAACCTCACAAGGGCTTATCATAACAACAAAAGTATGAGAAAGTGCCCGATTGACAGACCCTCATGGGGTTCAACAAATATCAAATAGCTGTAATCAAGTCAAATACTAGAACGGTGGAACCTCTCCTCCATAGTTTTAAAAACTATAGTCATAGCTTATTGGTTCATGAGACCCACTTCTACGTCACCTACTCTAAAAGAATAGGTTCACAGTCAAGATCCACATTCAATTCTAATAATCATAAGTATACAAATAACAACCTAGAATCAATACATAATTGGCTAAATCGATAGCCTCAATATAGATATGCTAATAGCGCCGATCTTATTAAAGGAATATAATTACATCCTTTACTACAAAATAACTTTGCAACAATGTGCCATATCATCAATAACAATCCAATCATTCTCAATAATCTAATTGTTGCCACTTAGGTCTCAAATCCTTAAAATTAAAGCTTTCTCTATCAATTAGCTCCTTTAATCTATAGTTATCTTACAATAATACAAATTCAAGTCCATTCAGTTATATAATCATACACGTATGATCCAAATCTTGGTTCTGTATCATCCCCATTAACCCAATTAACATTGCTTAGATTCCATATTCATAAAATGAGGGTTTCTCCACCTAATAAATCAAGCTTATTATGTGATATGACAAAAATCTAGGTCTATTAACCTATGTACTCATGCACGTCTCAATTATTTTTTGATAAATTTTGCGTATTCTTCGTTTATACAATATATCATAAATTTTGGAGGGCATGTACATATACATGCATCCAATTAAACTCAAATTTCCATTTTTACCCAATATTTTCCTATCGAAGCCTTAGAATCACAATCAGTTTGCATACATGGGATCGTCATAGTGAGATAGAAAAACTATCCTTGCACCACTACTGCCTACAAAAAAGCTCACCACCACTGCCAAAAGGTGTGTTTTAGCTCTACAATTCAAACCCCCCAATCAATTTCTTTTTCCACCATTGAATTAACCACTAGCCTGCCACCAATACTGTTGCATGGTTTTTCTTTAATTTCTCTTACTTTAGTGGTCTGCTTTTGAATTTGAAAGCACTTGTGTGATCTTTGAGTCGAGTCCAACAAAAATCAGTACTCAAACCAAAGCTTTAGCCACCAGAACAGAGAAACCCATCACAACCACCATGACCATGACTTCAAGCTAAACTTTCGGCCACTACATCAGTTAGTTCTACAAGATGTTGGTATCTTTGAATTCCTTGAGCTGAAAGGAGTAAAAGGTTATATGATATGTTAGGTGTCACCATTTGCCGGAGGAAATGCCTGGAGGAGGAAGACAGTGGTTGTTTGGGGAAAAAATGAAAATTCGAAGGGGAAGGGGGAGGGGAGACATATATATATACTTGCAACTTTCTAAAATCACAAATTCCTCCCCAAACTTTTTCCCAAACTTTAATCAAGTCCTCTAAATTTCTTTCATCTTCCAATTGAGCCCCCAACTATGTTAGTTTATGACATTCACCTATTTAACCAAAAACTTTCAAAATGTTGGCCAACCAAGTTTTTCTGAATTTTCAAATCAACCTTAAAACTTTCAAAATTTTTACAATTAAGTCTTTTTATTTAGTTTTTGGGCCTTAAAATCCGATCAAATTAGTATCTTCGTTTCTAAATCCTTATTTTCAAAAGTAAATATTTAGTTGATTGAAATATACATACCAAGTATAAGTAAATTCCACATTAAAAATCATACCTAAGTAATTAAAATATTAATATTCTTTTACTAAATCTAGTTGAGTAAACCATATATGAAAACATAATTTTTCCTTTATTTATTTCATAGAAAAATTAGATTAATTTCAACTACTTAGTAAAATGATATATTGAAAAAAGTCACATTTTTTAGGTACAAAATTCAAATATATTTTAAATTGAAATTGAGAAATTGAAAATTTGCAGTGACAAATTGTAAAATACAAATTCAATAACCATAGACAGTTTTGAATTTTAAATCTATACAATGAGATAAAATATTAAATCAATGATAATGGATATTTTGAACTTTTAAAATGAACTAAAAATCTATCAATATAAATATTTAAAATTATCCTATTAGATAAAAATTAATGCTACAATTCTACACAAATACAATATGAGTTTTAGTCATAATTGATAAGTTAATAGCATTAAAATAATTAAAAAATAAATCAACAACTAATAAGAATTTTTTGGTTTAATTAAGATAAATCAAAATTCTAAGAATTCAAAACTTAGTCAAAACTGCACTATGATAGCCCACACTTTGTGTTATATATGATAGTACTAGTATGTTGCATGTGCTATACATGGATTAAATATATTATAATTGAAAATATAATTTATATACATTATGTAAAAGTGATTTTAATTGATGATGTATTTTTTATTAAGATACCTAGTACATAATTAAATAAAAATTCCCAAAATTATAATAAATGAACATCGAAGACAATAAATAAATTTTTTTATTTCCACAAATAAACACTCATGATTCAAGCACACAAAAAATAAATAAACAAAATTCTTGTAATTTTCTTAAATAAGAAAAATGCAATTGGTAGTAAATATTGAAAAAATATTAAAAAAATAAAAAATGATGGATACACAAAAACAAAATATAAAAAATAATAATTTATAGATAATAATATATTTATATTTTCTTATTCCTTTAATATTCATAATTGAACAATCATAACTTTTTAAATATTTATTATCAACATTTTGGCAAATTAAAGTTAGTATACCACGAATTGAGATTTCAATTCTTTTTCTTTTTATTCTTATTTTTTTAAATATTTCGATATGAATGATTATAAAAAAAAATAAATAGAGATAATTGGTCATATATTTTTCTTTATATATAAAGTATTTTTTATTATGCATAATGTTTAACTTTTGAAATAATTTAGCTCAATTTTCATCTTTTATTTAAGTTAATTTCTATTGTGTATTAAGTCTTTATGTACATAATGTTGTTCATCATTTTTTGTAGTGCCCCTTTTTGGGATAACATCTAAGTTGAGGCACTAAAACATTCATTCCTTAAGCATGCACCATTATAATCAAAAGGCCCATAAAATTTTTCACAAATTTTCAACAATAATATCAACAGCATCATAATCTTACAACATGCTTTAACCTAAAATGCGGAAGCTATATCAGAGTGCTAAATACCATAATAAAGAGTTCAAAAACATTCAAACCAAAATGTCATTTCTAGTACCATAATTCATACATATAAACCACAAGTATATTAGTAATCATAGCACATCATAATATCTCTAAACAAAACAACCCTAAACGTAGTCATATATACATATACATAATAGGCTCTAATTTAACCATTATCTACTAGGTTTGTTAGTCCTCAGATCCTACTGTCTGATACCTATTTGAATAAAGACAACTAATATACGAGGATGAGTCATAAGGACTCAGTGAGGATAATGTGAAGCAATGCATGATCAATTATACTTCAAGGTTTAATAGATATCAATCAACAATAGTGTAGCTTGAGAACAACATGTTAATCCCACAAGAAATAATAAAAGAAATTGAATTACTAGCAAATGCTAGGTCAGACACTAAGACTATTAGCTAAATAGCTTGTTCATCTCAACCAATCTCGTCTGAGAGGTTTAGGGATATCTCAACTAATCACAGTCAAGAGGCATAACGTGGCTCATTGGCCCGAAATATCAGTTCGATCTAGGCTGAATACTACTTTAGCCTTATTGCCCCAAGAGCATAATACAAGTACAAGGATAGCAAACCCAACCACATATGCAAGTCAATAAATCAAATATAACATGTATATTAGAACAACCTTATGCCTCTATAACAGTATAATAACATATCAGTTCATTACAATAACAATCAGTTTGGTAGCTCGAGCATGACAACTTGGCAATAATAATAGCTCAAGCATAAAAGCTTGGCATTAATAGTAGGTCAAGCATACAGCTTGGCAAGGCACTTGCCCAATAATTCTCCAGTACATATGCTTTTCAACTTGATCAATCAATCAATCAAATGTCAACATGGCAAATCAATAAACTACATAGAATGATTTTAGTAAAACCAGTTCGTAATGGTGACAATCAATTCAATCAAGGAGGCCAACATGGCTAACAACAATATATGATACATTCTAATCGATACAGTAATGTACGAGACTTAGAATTATTCATGGTACTAGAATAGAATGAACCGTGGATTCAAAACAATTTCAATACACAATTTAACCATAGTACGATTCATAAGTTTAATGATTAGCAGTGTTCCATAAACAATAATCAAGTTAAGAGAACCTCACAAGGTTTAGATAGCAAAAATAAATGATAATAAGATCGAATACTAAGCAATAGAACCTCATAGGGGTTTAGACAACAACAATAAATGATAATCAGATCAGATATCAAGTAGTAGAACCTCACAAAGTTCAAATAGCAATAATAAATAATAATGATAGTCAAGACAATGGAACCTCACAAGGTTCAAAAAGCAGCAATAAATAATAATCAAATCAGATGTCCAATAATAAAACCTCACAGGGTTCAGAATGAAATAGTAAATGATAATCAGATCAAGAATCAAACAATAAAACTTCACAGGGTTTGATAGTTAATCAATAACATAATCAATAACAATGACAAGTATCAGTTCAACTAACCACATAGGGTTCAATCACAATAATATTACTTTTCTCAAGAAATTACTAAGTGGATTCTCACCTTAATCACGTCAGCGACATAGTCAAACTTTATTAGTTCTTAGGGTCAAATCCTCTATCACCTATTTAAAAGAATAGCTTTATATCAAAATTCATGTTCAACCTTAATGATCATTAATACTTAGAATCATACCTATAACAGCCTAATTCTAAGTAATTATTCTATTGATACTCGATATTGATCATAGTAATCCAGTTATCAATAAAATCCAAACTTTAGTTGATTAAATCATGGTTACATAAATTAGGGTTTTCTACACTTAATATACTATATAACCTATAGTTTACATGAAATAATACCATTTGAATTCACTAGGCTCGTTTAATTGATTGAAGTTGTTCTGTTTCTATGTAGGGGTGTCCTAATCGATTATTTCTATGATACTATACGAGAATACAATATTTGATGATGAATGAAATATGTACATACACATATGCAATCACATATATATCATTGTTATATACCAATATCTCACAAACGAGCCAGAATTTCAATGATTAGTATGCGTGCATGCACTCTGGGAATGAGATGAAAATTCTCTCTTTGTCGCCACTGTTAAAAAGTTCAACTCCACTGCCATTTGATACTTCTCACCAAGAGCTTTCCAATGGTATGCTTGGTTTTCTATTTCTCGGCCAAAAAATGGGTTAATCGCCACATTAAAGTGTTAAAAATACTTTAGCTCTATCACCAATTTCCATCTTTGCCGCTGTGTTTTACTGCCATGCAAAGCTCTTACATGATTATCCTCATTGAGTACTATGGAAAGTACCTTCAGATTCATTGTTGGACGCTGGAAACACCAAGACCTAATTGCCGTTGTGAGTTTTTCTCTCTCGATCTCTTTCACTGCTTGTCTTTGGTGATGGTTAGCCATGCCTGGTGGTGTTTTTGGAGAGCTGGATGAAAGATGGTCTCATTGTTGGTGCTGTTTTGGAGAGAAGGGGCGTTGCCGGTGGGTGTATGGTTTATCACAGTAGAGGAGTGAAATAGAGAAAGAAGAAGGAAAAAAAGTTGAAGAAGATTGGAAAAATGGAAGAAGAACGTTGCTATTTGTTTTTGTTTAAATCAATTTTTCCCATTTTGCAATTTGGTCCTTGAAAAATTTAAGTTGAACAATTAAGTTCAAAATATTTTGATGGAATTCAATTTAGATGTCAATTTCATGAGACTTCACATTGGATCCCTCAATTTGATAAAATTAATAATTAACCCCTAATTATTAAATACATAGTGTGATTAAATATTTTTAAAATTACATTTTAACCAACTAAAATTTTAAAATTTCATAAATATTAAATAAATCCTCATAAAATAATATTTAAATAAAATATTAATATATCGTGAATTATAGGGGTGTTACAATCTTTCCCCCCTTAAAAGAATCTGGTCCTCAGATTCTCGCCTGAATACTGAAAAAGTT
Organism: Jacaranda copaia; assembly: GCA_014898725.1. NCBI lineage: Eukaryota > Viridiplantae > Streptophyta > Magnoliopsida > Lamiales > Bignoniaceae > Jacaranda > Jacaranda copaia. The sequence continues at coordinate 861,998 of JACGDI010005232.1, read as the reverse complement.
CTAGAAACTATCAATGCATGAGGTCCTTCAATTCCCATATTACTTCTTCAACATTATGATTGCACCAGAGAACTTTCACTTGAGGAATATTTTAACTACTAACTTCTCAAAACTTTTGATCTAGAATGTTAACTGGTTGTCCCTTACATGTCATATCACTTTGCAATAGTACGTTGGCTAGGGAAAAAATATGGGAAGGGTTAGGGTAGAATTTTTGAAGTTGCGGCATGTGAAAGATGTCATGAATGCCCATCACATTTTATGGTAAAGCCAAGCGATATGCTACTGGTCCAATCCTTTTACTTATCTCATAAAGGCCAACATATCTGGGGCTCAACTTTTCACTTATGTCAATCCTTCGATTCTTCTTTTTTGGAAATACCTTAAGAAATACCTTATCACCCACTTCAAACTCCAAATCTTTTCTTCTATTATCCGCATAACTCTTCTAGCAGTCTTGTGCAGCTTTTATTCGCTGCTTAATGATCTGAGTCTTTTGAATAGCCTCTTGAATTAGGTTTGGTTTGATAGTTTGTAAAGACTCATAACTACCACTTTTATGTTCCTCAAGGTCCCAATGTAATGGGGATCAGCACTTTCGACCATACAATGCCTTGTATGGGGCTATATGGATCGTAGACTGATAACTGTTATTATATGCAAATTCGATTAAAGGTAGGTGTTGACTCTAATTTCCACCAAAATCTAAGTCACAAGCCCTTAACACATTCTTTAGTATTCGAATAATCCTCTTAGACTGACCATCTATTTGAGGATGAGTGGCAGAGCTAAAATGTAACCTTGTCCCCTAATGTTTCTATAGAGCTTTCAAAAGTCTTAAAGTAAACATTAGATCTTCATCAAATATAATGCTGACTAGTACTCCATGTAGTCTCACAATTTCTCTCACATATAGTTCTACCAACTTCTCAACTTTATACTATGTTCCAACTGGCAGGAAATGAGTTGACTTAGTTAGCATACCACTATCACCCATATGCTATCGTAACCTCTCTGGTTGTAGGTAGGCCTATCACAAAGTCCATGCTAATTTGTTCCCCTTTCCAATTAGGAATTGAAAGTGGTTAGAGTAATCCTGATGGTGGATGGTGTTAGGGTTTTATCAACTGATAGGTCAAACATCTACATGCATAGTTTGTGATATCCTTTTTCATTCCATTCCACTAGAATTGCTTCTTTAAGTCTCAATACATTTTAGTACCTCTTGGATGTACTATGAATCTGGTTTTGTATGCCTTATCCAACAGTCTTCTTCTCATTTCTTCTAGCACTCATATTCTCTTGTGAAATAGAAGGGTACCTTGATGGTTAGTATTCAATTCAAATTCTCCAAATTTCTTGATTATTTCTTTTTTTCATGATATCCCACTAACTTAGACTTGAGTTCGCTATATTTCAGCATACAACTCTGGCTACACACTTACTCCTACAACCTAAATTTTCTGCTTCAATATTAGCACGACATCTATTCTTAAAGCTTCCATCATTGTCGATTCTGTTATGTGGGCAACTCTAGCTCTGTAGCTCAGCGCATTAGCCACCACATTCGCCTTTCTTAGATGGTACAAGATTGAGAAATCATAATCTTCAAGAAATTCCATCCATCAGTATTATCTCATATTTAGATCCTTTTGTGGCCTTAATGTTGGAATAATGCCCTGCAAGCCAATAAGATTGGCCTTGTACAAACTATTACCTTGTAAAGCAATCTTGATTAAATGATATTCTTTATATGACCACCTTCATCTTATGCTTTATTATACTTCACTTAAATTTGGAAAAAGCCCTTAGATCACCTCAGAATACAAGATTTGGTTTGGTGACCATAGAATAAGTCTCACATGAACGTGATCTTAAAATTTTCAACTCATACGATCTTATGAGATGGGGTATTTAAGATGCGGATAGACTTGCACTAATAATGCATAAATCCAAGGGTTGGAAATTGCTCCATTCGATGAGCAACTATATAAGATATGGGTACATATTAGTAGGTGCTTGTTAGAGATTAATGCATTGAAGACCCACCAGATAATCCACAAGATAGCTAAAGTGGCAAATTGGTAATAGCTAATTCTCCTGTTCACGCTAGTGCATATTATTAATCATTTAACCTGAGAATCTATGATGATCTTATGTTTGGTCCTCATGCTTTGACTTATCCTTGATCACTTAATAGGTCTTTTAGGTTGAGATTGGGTATGAGCTACTTAGCATGGAGGTTTGTGAGATCTAAGATAGAATCTAACTCCTCACTATTATGAAGAGTGTCTCCTATATGTTCTATAATAATCGATTCTAAGAAATCCTTGCGCAAAGATGTATGACAATTTGGAAAAGGAGTTTTTCAAAGGTGAGGTCACATAAATAAATTCAAACATTGAGAATAGAGACATAGTATCGAGGCTAATGGAGAGCCAAAAAATATCTTGCCCCAGGCCTCTTTTGAGAGATAGAAGACAGAAAGACTATATATGCATGCCATGTCAAGAGCGATGATAGTTCTCTAGAATTTTCATGTCGGTTAATTAGTTGGGCTCCATAAGCTTGAGGTTGGACATTGAACATGGAGATTGGGTACTCTTCAATTAATGAGATTAATTGAATTGGTCGACTAGTTTAAATAGAGTTTTAAACTAAAATGAATATAAGATATTCAAAAGTCACAAAGTATTGTGAGATCATGTCCAATGAATGATAGAACCTACTGGGTCACATACAAAATCCAATTAGCTTCCTAATTGATAGAGAGAATTTTCTAAGGAGTTAGGAAAGAGATCTCTCTATCCTAATAGATCGAAGTTTGGTGCCAAGTTTCAAGGTCAATTTTGGCTTGATTGATTTAAGTGTTGAATTGATCAACTAATTTAAGGAGTTAAATTAGACCAATAATTAAGGAGTTAATTATTTTGTGCCAACATGACCATCAATTGATCAAGTTAACTTAAAGAGTTAAGTAAACAATTAAGCTTAAAGAGTTAAGCTAGTTTGACTTAAAGAGTTAAGTCAAAGCATAATTAATTAAATTAAAGAGTTTAATTTAATTAATTAGGAGAAATGCGTTTTTGGAGTGAAGACTCAAATGATATTTGAGATGGCATCTTAATTAATTTGAAATGAGATTCCAAATGTAATTAAGATGCAAATGAAATTCAAATGAAATTTGGATTCCCTTGCCACCTAAGCATCTTGGCCGCCGCTGCCCCTTTCATGGAATGTGTGATGCCACCTCGGCATCACAAAAATATATATCTATATATAGATATAGTGTGGGAGTAATCCATATAGAGAATGTGGTGTGCAAAAGGTGTGAAGAATTAGATTCTTCATTTTTCCCTCCAAAATCAACCCTTTGTGCAAGCTAGCATTTCATATGTTGAAGGCTTAACTTTTCTTTCCCCATCCTACCAATTTTTGGCCTCCTTCATCCCCAATTCTCTGATTCAATTCCAGCTTATGAATTACAGAATGAAGGAAGTTATATTAGTGTGTGGACTATCACAATGGAGACAAGACGTGTGGCTCGCTTTATTTCTAGAGAGCTTTTTGCATGAGGTATGACTTTGAAAATTTATCTAGGATGATCCAAATGGCCAATGGACTTTAATTTTTGAATGAATATTCTCCAAGGTGTTGGCTATCATCATCAATTTTTTCAAACTTTTTGGAGACGATTTGGTGTGGCGATTGTCGCAATACTTTCGCTGTGCCGCAAGCTAATAGAATGTGAAACCGATGAAGAATTCACTTGTTTCATTCCGGATTTGCTTATCAAGGTAATCCTTAGTCTAAATTAGAATCCAAGGCATGATTAGATTCTTGTGATTCTTGTAGGCACTAGTTATTTCATGTTTTAAAGTTTTGATTATAGATCTTGGTGCATATTTTGCTTGCAAGTGATATCTGAGCCTTAATCTTGCTTAGATTTGAATTTTTCTTGGTTGATTGATCCATGTGATGGATTAATCTATATAACCATATTTTTTATTCAATTGATGAATTTGGGAATTTTGGAGATTTGTATGTGGCTCCTTGATTGATGAATTAAAAGCATGCTATTATGTGATTTAAATGTTAATTCATGTAGTTATTATATTTTAATTCATAGTGATTAATGTTGAAAAGTCTTTTGGCATTAATTGATGTTATATGTTGATATAGCATGTTGGCTTATAACTGAAAGAGTTTTGGTCTATTTTGGATCCAATTGGATTGGAATTATGATGGAAATTATTTGAAGAATTCAATTCTTACTTTTTCCAAATTTTGAAAGCATGTTTGAGCACTTTTATTTCCAGTTTTGAAAGGTGTTTGAATCTGAAAATTGATTTGAAATGTGTGTTATGATATTGAGAACATGTGCTAAAATTGTTGGTGTATAAAAGTTGAGTGGAAAACGGACTTGTCACACCTTGAACGCCAAAAGCGGTAGCTGCTAGCAATTCCCTGGGCGCCAGCCGGGCAGCATGCGTGCGCTGTGTGCATGGGCTGCCCAGCCATGCATGAAGGGCTGCCAGGCAGTCCAGTTTTGGATGTATTTGGTGAGCGTTGAGTTGTTTTCTCAACTCCTTTAATGCTTAACAAATTTTTGCACTACACACATTAGTTGCACAAGTGTTGTGCTATGCCTCAAAATTATGTTTGATATATTTGAATACTTTTGAAATTTGGTTAAAGTTAATCTCATATTAATGGCATAAGTGTTATACTTGGTTCAATTATTTGTTTATGTGATGAGCATTTAATTGATGGAATTAACTGTTAATTCTAGATTTATTTATTTTTCATTTAATTTTTTATTGAATGATGAATGTGTGGGTATGATCATTAGCCTTTAATTGATTTTACTTGGGTTAATTACATTTTGCCATCCGAACTATTTGGTTTTTTACACTTTACACTCGACCATCTAAACTTTATATTTTTTTTATATAATGCCATATCTTGCTATTTCTTGTGGAATATTCCACTGTGATTCTATCATGTGCAATGTAAGTGATTCCAATTTGTTCTTAAAAATAGGCACGTGCATTGCATGTGATTGAATAACTGTGGAATATTCCACTGAAAACGGCAATATATGGCACCGGGTGAAAAAATATAAATTTAGATGGTCAAGCGCAAAGAAAAAAAGTTTAGGAGGCAAAGTGTAAAAAACCAAATAGTTTAGATGGCAAAGTATAATTAACCCTTTTATTTATTTCAAAGTTGTTGAAATGAGTTGTATTAAATGAGGCTTACATGCCTCTTGTTCTATCTTGTAAAAATTATGAGAGTCGAACTTCTAGGGGTGAGGATTTTCAATTCAAGTAAATGTTGCATGGAGCAAGGAGTTCAATGGAGGCATGGAGGCAAATTCAAACCCATGAATGTATGGGATATACTCATGTAATAGTTTAGTTTAATTAAACCCACTTAAAATCAACCGAAGTGAGACACCTATAGCTCTAAGTGTATCACTTGGATAGGCTCATGATCATCCCACCCTAGGATCATGCTAGGCTATTTACTTATTTACGCTTTTCATATTCTATTGATGTATGAGATGCAGATTAGGATATAGAGAACCTAAAAAAGAAGATAAAATAATGAGATCGTTGCAAGCAAAATCCTCCACTTAGAACATTTAAGTATTTTCAATATTAAGTGAAAATGGGTACAAATTAAAAGAGTTTCAGTTAATCCAAGCCTTCCACCAATAGTGTATGCCATGATGATGCTATCGATTTTATGTGATGGCAATCGGTCATGGAGGTCACACTTAGGAGAAAAGCTGTGAGCATACACTTAGCATGCAATACACCTTTGACTTGGGAATCCTCATGCAATGGCACTCGATCACAGGGTTTGTTGTGAGGCTGTCTTGAGATAAAGTTTGGTTGGTGGGCTTGACTTAACACTTAGTAGTATAGATGGCGTACAGTCATGTTGGTCTATATGGAAAATGAGGCAAAATATATCAAAAGTTGCATGATATGCAATTAGAAAACGTTGCTCACTCTTCAATTGCTTGTGGATGGCACTTGGTTATGGGGGTCCATTGACAAGTCATTGGGGTCTTGATTCTTATTAGGCAATGTGGTTTCCCAAATTCTTCTTGGGGATGAATGATTTGATAAAATAATAGGAGAAAAGCATGCTTGAAAAACTATGAACATATTTTTAATATCAAACTTAATCACACGTTAATTTTCTTTTTTTCACCTCATGTAGATTTTTGAAATCTCCATAAAACAAATGGCTAAAAATCTACTTGCAAGAATTTTGGGAAACCAATAAACTCATTTGGCCTAACTTCTAAATTAGTTGAGAAATTTTAAGATAATTCTTGACTCTGATAAGAGGACATATGTTCTTGATCAAAGTCCACCAGACACTTTATGTGATGATACAACCAATGAGGTTTGTAAAGTGTTCATGAAATTTTTGGATGACAATCTACAAGTTAGATGCCTCATGTTGGCATCTATGACTAATGAGCTCCAAAAGACTCATGAGCACATGAAACATACATCTATGACATCTACACATACCTACAAGAGTTGTATGGTGTTCAAACAAGACACGAAAGATTCACTTTATCTAAGGAGCGCTTTAGGATAAGGATGAGTAAAGGGGCAAGTATCTATGATCATGGGCTAAATATGATAGGACTCATCGAAAAACTTGGACAACTTGACGTAATCTTAGATAATAACCTTTATGTGGATTTGATCCCCCAATCGCTGCCACCTTTGTTCGACCAATTCATTGTGAACTTTAATATGTTTGAGCAAACAGTTGTGATCAATGAATTGGTGAACTTGTTAATGACCATGGAGACGATGATGAAAAAGAAACATCTCTTAGATGGCATCCTCCTCCAAGTCGAAGGGCCTTAAGGGCCCTAGAAAGTGGGGTAAGAGGAAGAAGAATTTTTCATCAAAAAATAAGCAACCCGAGAAGACTTCTGGGAGAGTTAAAAAGAAGGCTAAAACTAATGCAAATTGATTCTATTATGGTGAAAAGGGTCATTGGAAAATAAACTGCAAAGCTTACCTAACTACTCTTGAGAAGGGTATGTTTTTCTTTAAGGTGCATTTGATGACTAATTTTTTCTCATGGGTATTTGATATCACATGTGGCTCTCATCTCTATAATTCTTTATAGGGGATGGAAAGAACAAGGAGTCTATGTGAAGGGGATATGATTCTCTACCTTGGAAATAGAGCAAAAGTTGTGGGCAAGGTCCAAGGCATAGTAACATTAGACTTAGGAAACTCTTGTATTATTAAGAACCTTATTCTAATTTCTGTTTTAGATAATGAAGGATTTAATTTTTCAATATCAAATAGGAAAATGAAAGTATTAAGGAATAGTTCCTTAATTGCAGAAAGTATATTAGTTAATGGATTATACATGCTTGATTTTCCCACTCCTCTAATGCATGCTCAAATGAATAAAAGAAAGCTAGATATCTAAGAGGATGCCATTCTATGGCATGCAAGACTTGGCCATATCTCTAATAATAGGATGAGCAAGTTAGAAGCTCTTAAAGCACTCAGAGTTAGTAGCATTGAGGACCTTCCCACTTGTGAATCTTGTTTAAAGGGAAAAATGACTAAGGTTCTGTTTGTAGAACAAATGGAGTGATCCACAAATCTTTTAGATATGATCCATATGGACATTTGTAGACTGCTATGGGTTAGTATGAGAGGTGGCTATTCTTACTTCATTACTTTCACTATTGACCATAGTCGGTATAGATATGCGTATCTTAGAAGTACAAGTCTAGGGCCTTTGAAAAGTTCAAAAAGTATAAAAATAAAGTAGAAAAGCAGAAGGGAATTAGTATTAAAGCCCTTCAATTAGATTGAGGGTGAGAATACTTAAGTGCCGAGTTCTTGGTTTCTCTTAAAAGAAATGGGATTCTCCATCAATGGACTTCACCCGGCACACTCTAACTTAATAGAATAGTCGAGAGGAAAAGTTGTACCTTGTTAGATATGGTAAGTTTCATGATGAGTTTTTTTGATGTACTTATATCCTTTTGGAGATATGCCTTTGAAATGGCTACGAGGTTGCTAAATGTAGTACCTTCAAAGTCAGTATAAAAAATACCGTATGAGATATGGCATGACAAAGCACCCCATTCTCACTTCATAAAGGTTTAGGGATCTCCCACATACGTGAGATGTACAATAGGTGATAAATTGGATAGTAGATCTACTTTGTGCAAGTTAGTAGGATACCTAAGAGAGTCTATGGGCTATTACGTCTACAATCTCTTGGAACAAAAGGTGTTTGTCTCAAGGTACGCCTATTTTTTAGGAAAGGAATTTCTATTGGATAGAAAAAGGCATTGTCATTGAGCTTTATGAAGTTCAAGACAATCAAGAAATCCCATAAGCAGTGGAAATAATAGAATTGCAAAAGCCTAGTATACAACCTCTGATAAAGTCAAACCAGATCAAGAAGCAACCCGAAAGGTTAGGATTCTTTCATGTGACTGACTAATCGGATAAGGATCCAAAGACCTATGAGAAAACTATGTCATACATAGATTCAGGACATTTGCTTTATGCCATGAGATTTGAAATGGACTCCATGTACTTAAACAAAGTATGAACTTTGGTAGATCTACCAAAAGGAATAGTTTATATTGGTTGCAAGTGGATCTATAAGCACAAGCTTTATCCCATTGGCTCTAAGGCAAGTGGGAGAATGTTTGAGTAGTGCCCTACAAGCCAATGAGATTGGCCTTGTACAAACTATTACCTTGTAAAGCAATCTTGATTGAATGATATTCTCTATATGGCTACCTTCATCTTATACTTTATTATACTTCACTTGTATTGGATGAAGCCTTTAGATCACTTTAAACTATGAAACTTGGTTTAGTGACCATATAATAAGTCTCACAAGGTCGTGATCATAAAACTTCCAAGTTATAGGATTTTATGAGTTGGGGTATCTAAGATTTGGATAGACTTGCACTATCAATGCATAAATCTAAGGGTTGGAGATTGCTCCATTTCATGAGCAACTGTATGAGATACGGGTGGATGTTAGTAGATGCTTATTATAGAACAAAGCACTGGAGACCTACCAAAAAATCTACTAGATAACTGAAGTGGCAAGTCGATAGTGGCTAATTCTCTTGCTTACGCTAGTGCATATTATTAGTTTTTTGACTTGAGGATCTATGATAATCTTGTGTCTGGCCTTCATACTTTGACTCACCTTTGACTACTTAGCGGGCCTTTCAAGTTGAGATTGGGTATGAGCTACTTGGCATGGAGGTTTGTGAGATCCAAGATGGAATCCAACTCCTCACTATTGTGAAGGGCAAATACATCTCTTATGTGCTCTATAATGATCGATTCCATGAAATCTTTGCACAAGGTGGTATGACAATTTAGAAAAAGAGTTTTCCAAAGGTGAGGTCACACAAATAGATTCAAATATTGAGAATAGAGACATAGTATCAAGGCTAATGGGTAATCAACAAATATCTTGCCATCGGCCTCTTCGTTAGATAAGAGACAAAAGGATCGTATTTGCATGGCACGTATAAAGCAAAGAAGGTTCTTCAGAATATTCATTTCGGGCAATTATTTGGGCTCAATGGGCTTGTGGTTGGACATCGGCCATGGAGATTGGGTGCTCTTTAATTATTGAGATTAATTGAATTGAGTCGACTAGTTTCAAATATATTTTAAACTAGATTGAATATAATATATTCAAAAGTTATAAGGCATTGTGAGCACATGTCCAATGACTAGTAGAACTTATTGGGTCCCACACAAAATCTAATTAGCTTCCTAATTGATGGAGAGAATTTTCTAAAGAGTTAAAAAAGAGATCTCACTATCCTAATGGACCAAATTTTGGTGCCAAGTTTGAAGGTCAATTTTGGCTTGATTGATTTAAATGTTAAATTGATCAACTAATTTAAGGAGTTAAATTGGACCAATAATTAAGGAATTAATTATTTGGTGCCAAAATGATCAGCTAACTTAAAGAGTTAGGCTAACAATTAAGCTTAAATAGATAAGCTAGTTTGACTTAAAAAGTTAAGTCAAAGTATAATTAATTAAATTAAAGAGTTTAATTTGATTAATTAGGAGGTATGAATTTTTGGAGGGAAACTCAAATGAGATTTGAGATGGCATATTAATTAATTTGAAATGAGATTCCAAATGCAATTAAGATGCAAATGAAATTTAAATGAAATTTGAATTCCTTTTGCCACCTAAGCTTCTTAGCCGCTGCCACTCCTTTCATGGAATGTGTGGTGCCACCTTGGCATCACACAAATCCACATCTATATATAGATATAGTGTAGGAGTTGGCCAGTGAGAGAATGTGGTGTGCAAAAGGTGTGAATAATTAGATTCTTCATTTTTCCCTCCAAAATCAACCCATTGTGCAAGCTGGCATTTAATGTGTAGAATGATTAACGTTTCTTTCCTTTTCCTACCAATTTTTTCCGTACTTCATCCCCAATTCTTTGGTTTTATTCTAGGGTATGAATTATAGAATTAAGGAAGTTTTATTGGTGTGTGGACTGTCACAATAGAGGTAAGGCATGTGGGTTGCTCTGTTTCTGTATAGCTCTCTACATGAGGTCCAACTTTGCGAATTTCTACAGAACGATCTAGTTGGTCAATTGATCTTAATATTTGAATAAATATTCTCCAAGGTGATTAATATCTTCAATATTTTGTTTTGAATTTTTTCTGGTGATTTGGTAAGCCTATTGTTACAATACTTTCGTTGTGCCGCAAGCAGACAGAATCTGGAACCGATGAAGAGTTCACTTGTTTCATTCTGAATTTGTTTATCAAGGTAATCCTCAATCTAAATAGGAATCCAAGGCCTGATTTGATCCCTGTAATGCTTGTAGGTACTAGTTATTTCATGTTTTAAAGTTTTGATTATAGATCCTGGTGCTTATTTTGCTATCAAATGGTTTTAGAGCCTTAATCATACATAGATTTGAATTTTTCTTAGTTGATTGATTCATGTGATGGATTGATCTATATCACCATATTCTTGATTCGATTGATGGATTTGGGAATTTGGGTGATTTGTATGTGGCTCCTTGATTGATGAATCAAAAGCATGCTATTATGTGATTTAAGTGTTAATTCATATAGTTAGTATGTTTTAATTCATAGTGATTAATGTTGAAAAGTGTTTTGGCATTAATTGATGTTATATGTTGATATAGCATATTGGATTATGACTGAAAGAGTTTTGGTCTATTTTGGATCTAATTTGGTTGGAATTATGTTGGAGATTACTTAAAGAATTAGATTATTACTTTTTCTAATTGTTGAAAGCATGTCTGAGCACTTTTATTTCTAGTTTTGAAAGGTGTTTTCAATCTGGAAATTGATCTAAAATGTGTGTTACAATGTTGAGAACATGTGCTAAAATTGTTGCAGCATAAAAGTTGAGTGAAAAATGGACTTGGCATACCTTGAACTCCGAAAGCCGAAGCTTCAGGCAACTCACTGGGCAATAGCCAGGCAGCATGCATGTGTTGTGTGCATGGGTTGCCCAGCCATGCACCAAAGGTCGCCAGGTAGTCTAATTTTAGGTATATTTGGTGAGCTTTGAGTTTTTTCTCAACTCCTTTAATGCTCAACAAGTTTCTGCACTACAAACATTAGTTGCATAAGTGTTGCGATATGCCTCAAAATTATGTTTAACATATTTGAATACTTTTGAAAATTGGTTAAAGTTGATCTCCTATTAATGGCATAAGTTTTATGCTTTGTTCAATTATTTGTTTATGAGATGAGCATTTAATTGATGGAATTAATTGTTAATTCTAGATTTATTTGTTGTTCATTTAATTGTTGAATTAATAATGAATGTGTGGGGATGATCATGAGCCTTTTAATTGATTTTATTTGTTTCAAAGCTGTTGAAATGGGTTGTATTAAATGGCGCTTGCATGCTTCTTGTTCTATCTTGTAAAATTTGTGAGAGTAGCACTTCTAGGGGTGAGGATTTCCACTTCATGTAAACGTTGCATGGAGTAAGGTGTCCAATGGAGGCATGAGGCAAATTCAAAACCCATGAATGTATGGGATACACTTATATAATAGTTTAGTTTAATTCAACCCACTTAAAATCAAATGAAGTAATACACCTATGACTCTAAGTGCATCACTTGGTTAAGCTTATGGTCATCCCACCTTAAAAGCATGCTAGGCTATTTACTTATTTATGCTTTTCATATCCTATTGATATATGAGATGTATGATTAGGACATAGAGAACATAAATAAGAAGATAAAATGATGAGATCTTTGCAAGCAAAAACCTCCACTTAGAACGTCTAAGTATTTTCAATATTAAATTAAAATGGATACAAATTAAAAGAATTTTAATTAATCCAAGCCTTACACCAATAGTGTATGCTATGATGATGGTACTGACTTTATGTGATGGCACTCGGTCATGGGGGTTACACTTACGAGGAAAGTTGTAGGCATACACTTAGCATGAGAAACACCTTTGACTTGGGAACCCTCTCACATTAGCACTTGATCACGGGGGATGTTGTGAGGCCATCTTGAGACAAAGTTTGGTTGATTGGTTTGACTTAACATTTAGCAGTATAGATGGTGCACGGTTACTGGGTCTATATGAAAAGTAAGGCAAAATATATTAAGAGTTGCATGATATGCAATTAGCAAAAGTTGCTCACCCTTCGATTGCTCGTGGATGGCACTCAATCATAGTGGTCCATTGACAAGTCATTGGGTCTTGATTCTTACTAGGCAATGTGATTTCCTAAATTCTTCTTGGGGATGAATGATTTGATAAAATAATGGGAGAAAAACATGTTTGAAAGACTATGAACATATTTTTAATATCAAACTCAATCACACGTTAATTTTCTTTTTTTTAGCTCATGTAGATTGTTGAAATCTTCATCAAACAAATGGCTAAAAATCCACTTGCAAGCATTTTGGAAACCAATAAACTCATTTGGCCTAACTTCTAAATTAGTTGAGAAATTTTTAGATAATTATTAACTCTGATAAGAAGACATATGTTCTTGATCAAAGTCCACCAGACACTTTAGGTTATGATGCATCCAATGAGGTTTGTAAAGTGTTCATGAAATTTGTGGATGACAATCTATAGGTTGGGTGCCTCATGTTGGCATCCATGACTAATGAGCTCCAAAAGACTCATGAGCACATGAAACATGCTTTTGAGATGTACACATACCTACAAGAGTTATATGGTGTTCAAACATGACATAAAAGATTCACTTTGTCTAAGGAGCTTTTTAGGACAACGATGAGTGAAGGGGCAAGTGTCCATAACATGAGCTAAAGATGATAGGACTTATTGAAAAGTTTGGACAACTTGATGTAATCATAGATAATGACCTTTCTATGGAATTGATCGTCCAATTGTTGCCACCCTCATTTGACCAATTTATGGTGAACTTTAATATGTCCAAGCAAATAGTTACGATCAATGAATTGGTGAACATGTAAGTTACCTAGGAGGCAACAATAAGAAAAGGAAACCTCTTATGATGGTATCCTCCTCCAACTTGAAAGGTCCTAGGGGCCCTAGAAAGGGAGGTAAGAGAAAGAAAAGTTCTTCCTCAAAAGGAAAGCAACCTGAGAAGAGTTCTAGAAGAGTTAAGAAGAAGGCTAAAATTGATGCAAATTGTTTCCATTATGGTGAAAAGGGTCATTGGAAAAGAAACTGCAAAGCTTACCTAGCTACTCTTGAGAAAGGTATGTTTTTTCTTTGAGGTGCATTTGATGACTAATTCCTCTTCGTGGGTATTTGATATTGTATATGGTTCTTATCTCTGTAATTCCTTACAGGGGATAGAAAGAAGAAGGAGTCTACATAAAGGGGATATGATCCTCCACCTTAAAAATGGAGCAAGAGTTGTAGCCGAGGTCCAAGGCATAGTAACACTACACTTAGGAAATTCTTGTATTGTTCTTGATTCGATTTACTATGTACCTAATCTTGTTAAGAGCATTATTTCGATTCCTATTCTGGATAATGAAGGATTTGATTTTTCAATATCAAATGGGAAAATGAAAGCATTAAGGAATGATTTCTTAATTGTACAAGGCATATTAGTTAATGTATTATATGTGCTTGATTTTTCCACTTCTCTAATGCATGCTCAAATGAATAAAAGAAGGCTAGATATCTAAGAGGATGCCATTCTATGACATGCAAAACTTGGTCATATCTCTAAGAATAGGATGAGCAAGTTGGAAGCTCTCAAAGTACTAAGAATTAGTGGCAATGAGGACCTTCCTACTTGTGAATCTTGTTTAAAGGGAAAAATGACGAAGGCTCTATTTGTAGGATAAATGGAGCACTCTAAAAATCTTTTGGATTTGATCTATATGGATGATTGTGGATTACTAAGAGTTAGTGGGAAAGGTGACTATTTTTACTTCATCACTTTCACCGATGACAATACTCGATATGAACATGTGTATCTTATGAAGTACAAGTTTGAGGCCTTTGAAAAGTCTAAGAGTATAAGAGTGAATTAGAAAAATAGAAAGGACTTAGTATTGAAGCTCTTTAATTAAATTGAGGGAGAGAATACTTAAGTGTCGAGTTCCTAGTTTATCTTGAAGAGAATGGGATTTTCCCTCAATGGACTCCACCTAGCACACCCCAACTTAATAGAGTAGCTGAGAGGAGAAATCGTACCCTGTTAGATGTGGTATGTTTCATGATGAGTTTTTTTGATATACCTAAATCCTTTTGGAGATATGCTTTAGAAATGGCTATGAGGTTGCTAAATGTAGTACCTTCAAAGTTAGTGCCAAAAATGTCATATGAGATATGGCATGACAAAGCACCCTCTTTTCCCTATTTAAAGGTTTAGGGATTTCCCGCAAATGTGAGACATATGATGGGGGATAAATTAGATAGTAGATTCACTTTGTGCAAGTTCATGGGATACCTAAGAGAGTTTATAGGCTATTACTTCTATGATCCCTTGGAACAAAAGGTGTTTGTCTTAAGGAACGCCTACTTTTTAGAAAAGGAATTTCTATTGAATAGAAAAGGTGTTGTTATTAAGGTTGATGAAGTTTAAGATGATTAATAAATCCCACAAGTAATGGAAATAATAAAATTGCAAAAACTTAGTATGCAACCTCTGAGAAGGTCAGACTTGATCAAGAAGTAATCTAAAAGGTTCGAATTTCTTAATGAGATAGGTTAATCGAATGAGGATTTGAAAAACTTCATAGAAGCTGCAAAGGAAAGTGTTTGGATGACAAACTTCATTCAAGAGTTGAATGTAGTGCTTAGCATTACTGAGCCAATTGTTGTCTTTAGTTATAACAACGGGGTGGTAGTGTAAGCTAAAGAGCTAAGTTCTCTTGAACAATCCAAGCACATATTGAGGTGTATCATTTGATTCGAGAGATCATTAATAGAGACAGCATCCGAGTAGATAGAGTTGCCTTGGAGGAGAACATAAGAGATCCACTAATTAAACCCCTATCGCAGAAGATCTTTGAAAGACATCGTGAGAAGATTGGTTTTGAGGCCATGGGACATTAGTTTTAAGGCAAATAGGAGATTGTTGGAATAGTGCCCTACATGCCAATGAGATTGGCCTTGTACAAACTATTACCTTGTAAAGCAATCTTGATTGAATGATATTCTCTATATGGCTACCTTTATCTTATGCTTTATTATACTTCACTTGTATTTCAATAAAGCCTTTAGATCACTTTATACTATAGGATTTGGATTGGTGACTATGGAATAGGTCTCACACAATCATGATCTTAAAACTTTCAAGTCATAGGATCTTATAAGACGAGGCATCTAAGATCTAGATGGACTAGCACTAATGATGCATCAGTCCAAGCATTGGAGGTTGTTCTATTCCATGAGCAACTGTATGAGGTATGGATGCTTGTTATTATGTGCTTGTTAGACAACAAGATACTAAAGACTTACCAGAGAATCCACTAGATAGCTGAAGTAGCAAGTCAATAGTGGCTAATTCTCCTGCTTTCGCTAATGCAAATTATTAGTATTTTAACCCAAGGATCTATAATAACCTTGTGTCCGATTCTCATGCTTTAACTCATCCTTGACCACTTAGTGGGTCTTTCTGATTGAGATTGGCTATGAGCTACTTGGCATAAAGGTTTGTGAGATTCAAGATGAAATCTAATTCCTCGCTATTATGAAGGGCAAGTACATCTCCTTTGTGTTCTATAATGATTAATTCCATGAAATCTTTGTGCAAAGTGGTGTGACAATTTGAAAAAGGTGTTTTCCAAAGATAAGGTCACACAAATGAATTCGAACATTAAGAATAGAGATATAGTATCGAGGCTAATGGGGGTTTAACAAATATCTTATCTTAGGCCTCTTTCGGAAGAGAGGAGATGGAAGGACCACATTTGCTTGGCATGTGTAGAGCAATGATAGTTATCCAGAATATTCATTTTGGCTAATTAGTTGGGCTCTATGAGCTTGAGGTTGGACATCGACCGTGAGGATTGGGTGCTCTTCAATTAATGAGATTAATTGAATTGAGTCAACTAGTTTAAATGGGGTTTTAAACTAGAATGAATATAAGATATACAAAAGTCGCAAGGCATTGTGAGCCCATAACCAATGAATGGTAGAACCTATTAGGTCACACACAAAATCCAATTAGTTTCCTAATTGATGGAGAGAATTTTCTAAGAAGTTAAAAAAGAGATTTCTCTATCCTAATGGATTGAATTTTGGTGTCAAGTTTGAAGGTCAATTTTGGCTTGATTGATTTAAGTGGTAAATTGATCAACTAATTTAAGGAGTTAAAGTAGACCAATAATTCAAGAGTTAATTATTTGGTGCCAAAATGACCATCAATTGGTCAAGTTAACTTAATGAGTTTAGTTAACAATTAAACTTAAAGAGTTAAGCTAGTTTGACTTAAAGAGTTAAATCAATACATAATTAATTAAATTAAAGAGTTTAATTTGATTAATTAGGAGGAATGTGTTTTTGGAGGGAAGACAGAAATGATATTTAAGATGACATCTTAATTAAGTTGAAATAAGATTCCAAATGTAATTAAGATGCAAATGAAATTTAAAAAAATTTAGATATCATTGCCACCTAAGCATCTTGACTTCCCCTCTTCATGGAATATGTGATGCCACCTTAACATCACACAAATCCACATCTATATATAAATATAGTGTGGGAGTCAGCCAAAGAGAGAATGTAGTGTACAAAAGGTGTGAGGAATTAGAGTCTTCATTTTTCCTTCCAAAATCAACCCCTTGTGCAAGCTATCATTTTGTGTGTTGAAGGTTTAGCTTCTCTTTCCTCCTCTTACCAATTTTTGGCCTCCTTCATCCCCAATTATCTAGTTCTATTCCAAGTTATGAATTAGAGAATTAAGGAATTTTGATTGGTGTGTGGACTATCACAATAGAGGTAAGACGTGTGGCTTGCTCTATTTCTAGAGAGCTCTCTGCGCAAGGTCCAATTTTACGAATTTCTCTAGGATGATCTAGATGGCTAATTGATTTGAATTTTTGATTAAATATTCTTAATGTGTTTTCTATATTCAGTAAAGTTTTCAAAAGTTTAGGAATTGATTTGGTAGGGAAATTATTGCAATACTTTCACTGTGTCACAAGCAAACAAAATCTGGAATCGGTGAAGAGTTCACTTGTTTTGTTCTGGATTTGCCTATCAAGGTAATCTTCTATCTAAATCTAAATATAAGGTATGATTATATCTCTATATATCTTGTAGAAACTAGTTATTTCATGTTTTAAAGTTTTGATTATAGATCCTAATGTCTATTTTGCTTTCACTTAAGTAGTTACGACTTTTATGGTTTGTGTATACTCAAATGTGGCTCCATATAGATCATGCACAAACCTTCGGTAATAGCTAGCTAGACCCAAAAAACTATGAACTTCCATCACATTCTCAAATTTCTTCCAATTGACAATCCCTTTTATCTTAGAGGGATCCACCTCTACTCCATTATGGGATATGATGTGGCCAAGAAATAATACCTTCTCTATCCAAAATTCACACTTTCTAAACTTTGCATATAACTTATGCTCCTTCAAGGTTCTGAAAACTAAGTATAAGTGCTCAATATGTTCTTCTCAAGTCTTAGAGTATACCAGGATATCATCAATTAGGATAACCACAAACTTATCTAGATATAGTCGAAATATTCGATACAATAGATCCATGAATGTCGCCGGAGCATTTGTTAGACCAAATGGCATCACCAAAAACTCAAAGTGACCATATTATGAGTTAAAAGTAGTCTTCATGATGTTTTCCTCTCTAATCTTTAATTGGTAATACCTTTGTCTCAAGTCTAACTTCGAGAAAACTATGGACCCTTGCAAAAGATCGATCAGTTCTTCCACTTGCGGTAAAGGGTACTTATTTTCGATAGTAACTTTTTTTAACTTTTAATAATCAATGCAAATTCTCAAGGACCCATCATTCTTCTTAACAAATAGTATTAGGGCTTTCTATAGAGATGTGCTAGGCCATATAAATTTGTTTTCCAATATCTCCTGAAGCTAATCCTTTAGTTCTTTCAATTTTGTTGGTGCTATTTTATAGGGAGTTTTGGATATCGGTGTCGTCCTTGGAAGAGTGTGAATGAAAAATTCTATCTCTTTGTTCAGTGGTAATGAGTTTAATTTTTTTGAAAATACTTCCTATCTCTACCTCTTTGATTTTGGTTGTATATTAGGGCTTATTAATAAGATAAGCCAAAAATCCATGTCTACCTTCCTTCAAAATTCTCCTAACTTTCAATGTAGATATAATGGGGATTGGAAGATTTTTGTCTACTGATTGGTAGGTTGATACAAACACCGTATTTCCAAATGTTACACATTTCATATAACAATTTACTTGTGCTTGATGTCTATACAGCCAATTCACACTAAGAATCAAATTATATCCTTAAATGGGCATTTGAATCAAATTAGCTAGGCATATCTAATCCGTTATCATGATATGGCATTTTTGATATATAGTATTAGTAGTAAACCCTACTTCTAGTAGCATCAAAACTTATATCTGGTACGCCATGGTTTTAGGTGGTTTATTCATCTTTTGTGAAAATAAGGTAGATATAAAAGAATAGGATGCATCGGGGACATACAAGGCATTACTAAAAATTCTAAAGATAGAGATCATACCTTTGGCTACCTCATTTAGGTCGGGTGAATCCTTTTCTATCAAGGCATAAGCTCGAGCTTGTACTTTCTGCTTTGCTTTTCTTCCTACTATTTGCTGTTTCTTTCCACCAGTAGGTGCTAGCCTTTTTTTCTTAGGGCAGTCTCACAAGAAATGTTGGTCATTGCCACATCCCAAGCATTTACCTTGCTTTATCTAGCATTCAACTTTTTCATGTCCCGACCTTCCATAGAATCCATATTATTTTTGACTCGTGCCCTAGGTTGGGTCTACTGTCTTTCCAACCTGCAGTGCTCGAGGTGTAGCACTTTCTATCTGTAACTTACGTTGCTTTCTTCCCATACCACTTTGTCCTCTGGGATATGGTCTCACCTTTCAATTTATTTCTTCAATTTTGCAGATTTCTTGTAGTTCCAATTCCAGTTGTAGTATTCTATTCACTGCCATGTTCAATTTTAGCAAGTCAAAAGTTTCCAGTCCTCATCAGAGTTTCAATTTCAAGCCTTATATGGATTGTTAGGTTTGTCTACTCTCATCCTTTATCATAAAAGGGGCATGTTAGATTAATCAACTAAATGCTGCTTCATATTGCCCGACTGACTGGTTTTCTTGAATCAAATTCTCTTTCTCTTGCCTACTTGACTACTAAGGGAACATATTTTTCCATGAACTCTTAAGTGAAATTCTCCCAGGTTCTAAGCATTTCTGTGGTAGTCCACATATGTTCAATCATCTTCCATCAATTATGTGCAGGGTCTTCTAGGAGAAAGGTAGCGTATCTGATCTTCTGTTCATCAGGGTATCATAGAGTGTCAAATATATTCTCCAAACTCTCAACATATATCTCAACCTTTCTATCATCAAGCTCTCTAAAGAATTTAGGGGGTTGGAGCTATAGAAATTTCTCTAATGCTTGATCTTTGGTGTATTCATTAATTACCCTTGCTTTGCCTCCTCTAGCTTGGCCACATTGTCGACCTCGTTGCATTTTAGAGTCCCCATGCTCAAAAATTTGGCACATGGTTGGCAGGTCTAATGGATTAGAGTGTTAGCCTTCTTCCTCAGGCCATGCTTGCCAAGAGATAAGTTCTTCCCATCTAAGGTTTTAGTGTACAATGCCTCTCCTGCCCAGTGGTTTTCCCCTACTATCTCCTCTTACTAGACCAAGAGCGTCAACACTCCCATGAGATGCCATCACAAGTTCTATCTTTCTCTAAGTTCAGACTTGTGATCATTTTATAGCAACAACACCTGAATCATTATCAACTTCCTCGAATTCAAGTCACAATAGGAAAAATACAAAAAATAAATACAAAGGCAATTAAAAGGTTAAACCACATAAAATAATTAGTACCCAAGAGGATTGCAACCAAGAAAAAGTTCCATTCATATATATATAAGTTAGCATGAGCAGCTATTTCTGAATATTTATAGTTTCAAATTTTCAAATTTCAACATGGTCAAGCTATCAGTATGCCTAGTCATAACAAATATTGATGAGGCTGTATGGGTACTATCTCAAGGGGTGCATCCTCCATAAACTCTGGCCCAATGAGATCATCTCTGTGCAGCATATCATCTAGGAATTCCAGCTTAGTTGGGCCGTCCTAGGGTGGTACATCAACTAAGAACTCCTGCACTGGGTTTGTATTTAGATCCTCATTGCTTGGATCTTTCTTCTCGAGACCCTCCTCTATAGGATCCTCCTGAGCAAGTCTTACAGTGTGCTCCTATGTTGGCTTTTCAATAGAAACCTCCTTAATACTGATATCCTAATCATATCCCTGCTCTTAAGATGGTTGGATCCCTAACGGTCTTGCTTCAGTATCGATCCATATCTCAAATCCTATAGCCTAGTCTATAGCGTTACCATAATAGGCTACTATCCACCTAACCTCCTCTGTAATAGCCCAAATCACCTCGGCATTCCCTTTAGGATCAAATGCTAAAGTCTTAAAGGTTTTCTCCATCTAGAACCATATGGCCATCAACTCCTCAATCTGGGCCTCTACTATCTTTACCCATACTCTTCTATCTCTATATCCCTCCTACAATCTCTCCAACATGTATCACCTAACACCCCTCACCGATATCAGATGATAGGTTTTAACCTCCCTATCCATCAAGTCCTCTCTCATGTCATGAAATCTCTCTTGAAGGAATTCATATTTCTCTTTCAATTTCTCTTTCTCTACCTCTAATGCTCTGAATCTTCTCCTGCAAGGCCTCTACAGTCTCATTCTCCTCAAAAGGTTATTTCCCATCTTGGTGCACATTAGTCATTATGCAGTTATAACTCTCCCTTGTTAATATCAAACAAATCAATTTCAATTTAAGTTCCCAAGTTACATAGCACTTTCTCTGCCTAAGTTGATCACTTAAAGGTTGAATCATATGATCCTATCCTAGTTTAGCTCAAGTTTTCAAACCCAATCTCTGATACCACCTATAGCGCCTCTTCTCAAGATAACACCTAAGTTGAGGCACTAAAATGTTTATTCCCTAAGCATGCATCATTACAATCAAAAGGCCCATAACGGTTTTCACAAATTTTCAACAATAATATCAATAGCATCATAATCTTACAACATGATTTAACCCAAAATGCGAATGCTATATCAAAGTACTAAATACCATAATAAATAGTTCAACAACCTTCAAACCAAAATATTGTTTCTAGTACCATAATTTATATATATAAACATGAGTATATCAGTAATCATGACACATCACAATGTCTCTAAACAAAATAACCCAAAATGCAGTTATATATATACATAGTAGGCTCAAATTCAACCATCATCTACTAGGTTTGTTAGTCCTTAAAACCCATTATCTGATACATGTCTAAATAGAGATGAGTAATACACGAAGATGAGTCATAAAGACTCAATGAGGATAATATGAAGTAATACATGATCAATTATACTTCAAGGATTAACAGATATCAATCAATAACAGTGTTGCTTAAAAATTAAAAGTCAATGCCAAAAGAAACAATAAAAGAAATCAAATTACTAGCAAATGCAAGGTTGGAAATTGAGATCGTTAGCTGAATAATTTGTTTATCTCAACCAATCCTGCTCAAGAGGTTTATGAATATCTCAACTGATCATAATCAGGGGGCATAACATGGCTCATTAGCCCAAAACATCAGTTTAATCTAGGTTGAACACCACTCCAGCCTTATTGCTCCAAGAGCACAATACAAGTACAAGGATAGCAAACCCAACCATATATGCAAGTCAATAAATTGAATATAACATGCATATTACAACATCCTTATGCCTCCGTAATAGTATAATAATAGTTCAGTTCAATATAGTAATAATCAATTTGGTAGCTCAAGCTTGATGACTTGGCAATAATAATAGCTCAAGCATAATAGTTTGGCATTAACAATAGCTCAAGCATACAAATTGGCAAGGCACTTGGCAAATAGTTTTCCTATACATATGCGCTCAGTTTGATAAATCAATCAATCAAATATCAACATAACAGATCAATGGGCTTCAAAAAATAGTTTCAGTAAAGCTAGTACATAACGTTGACAATCAATTCAATTAAGAAAGCTAATACGGCTAACAATAATATACGATATAGTCTGATAGATACAGTAATATATGAGACTTAGAATTATTCATGGTACCAAAATAGAACGACTCGCAGATTCAAAACAATTTCAGTACATGATTTGACCATAGTACGATTCATAAGTTCAATGGTTAGCAATGTTTAGTAAATGATAATCAACTTATGAGAACCTCACAGGGTTTAGATAGCAATAATAAATGATAATCTGATCGAATACCAAGCAATAGAACCTTATAAAGTTCAAATAACAACAATAAACAATAATTAGATTAGATATCAAGTAATATAACCTTACAAGGTTCAGATAGCAACAATAAATAATAACAATAGTTAAGACAATGGAACCTTACAAGGTTCAAAAAGTAACAATAAATGATAATCAAATCAGATGTCTAATAATAGAACCTCACGGGGTTTAAAACGCAATAGTGAACGATAATAAGATCAATAATCAAATAATAAAACCTTATAGGGTTTGTATAGCAACAATAAATGATAATCTAATTGAATACCAAGTAATAGAACCTCATAAAGTTCAAATAGCAACAATAAATGATAATTAGATCAGATATCAAGTAATAGAACCTCACAAGGTTTAAATAGCGACAATAAATAATAATGATAGTCAAGACAATAGAACCTCACAAAGTTCAAAAAGTAACAATAAACAATAATCAAATCATATGTCCAATAATAGAAACTCACAAGGTTCATAATGCAACAGTGAATGATAATTAGATCGATAATCAAATAATAGAACCTCACAGGGTTCGACAGTCATTCGATAGTAGTATTAATAGCAATGACATGTGTCAGATCAATTAAACCTCACAAGGTTCAATCATGATAATATTGCTTTACTCAAAAAATTACTAGGTCAATGGATCCTCACCTTAATCATGTCAGTGACATAATCAAACTCTACTGGTTCTTGGGTTAAATCCTTCGTGTCCTATTAAGAAGAATAGCCTTATATGAAAATCCATGTTCAACCTTAATGATCATCAATACTTAGAATCATTCCCATAACAACCCAATTTTAAGTAATTATCCTATTGATAATCAATATTGATCATAGTAATCCAGTTACAAATAAAATCCAAACTTTAGTTGATTAAATCATGGTTACATAAAATTAGGGTTTTCTATACTTAATATACTATATAACTTATAGTTTACATGAAATAATACCATTTGAATTCACTAGGCTCATTTAATCGATTGAATTTGTTCTATTTTTAGGCAGTGGTGTCCTAATTGATTATTTCTATCATAATATACGAGAATATAAGATTTGATGATGATTGGAATATAGATATGCATGCAATAACACATATATATCATTGTTATATATTAATATCTCACAAACGAGTCAAAATTTTGATGATTAGTTTGCATGCATGTGCTCCTAAGAATGAGACAAATATTTTATCTCGTGGTCACTACTGTGCCGCAGCTATTCGAAGCCTCTCACCGAGAGCTTTCCAACGTTACCCTTGGTTTTCCATTTCTCTGCAAAAAAATAGGTCAACTACCACCTTAAAGTGTCAAAACTACCTTAGCTTCGCTATCGGTTTCCACGCTTGCCACTTTGTTTCAATGCTAGGCAAAGATCCTATGTCATTATTTTTGTCAAGTGCTATGCAAAGCACCTTTCAGATTCACCATTGGATGCTAGAAACACCAAGACCCAATTCTCACCGTGAGTTTCTCTCTCTCAATCTCCTCTATTGATCGTCTCTAGTGATGGTCAGCTACGCCTAGTGCTATTTTTGGAGAGTTGGAGGAAAAGTGATCTCAGTGGTGGTTTTGGTTAGGAGAGAAGGGGTGTCGCTAGTGAGTGTATGGTTGATCATGATGGAGGAGTGAAATAGAGAAAGAAGAGTAAAAAAAGTTGAAAAATAAAGGAAAAATGGAAGAAGAACATTGCTGTTGGTTTTTGTTTAAATCAATTTTTCCCATTTTGCAATTTAGTCTTAGAAAAATTTAAGTTGAGCAATTGAGTTGAAAATATTTTGGCAAAATTCAATTTAGCAGTCAATTTCATGAGACCTCACATTAGGTCCCTCAATTTGATAAAATTAAACATTAACCCCTCATTATTAAATAAATAGTGCAATTACATCTTTTTAAAATTATATTTTAACCCACAAAATTTTGAAATTTCACAAATATTAAATAAATCCTTAGCAAATAATATTTAAATAAAATATTAATATATCGCGAA
Source organism: Jacaranda copaia (assembly GCA_014898725.1). Lineage (NCBI taxonomy): Eukaryota > Viridiplantae > Streptophyta > Magnoliopsida > Lamiales > Bignoniaceae > Jacaranda > Jacaranda copaia. The sequence continues at coordinate 836,945 of JACGDI010005232.1, read as the reverse complement.
TTATAGGGGTGTTACATTTTTCATAGCATCATACATTATATTTTTATTATTTTCTTTGAGTTGCCTTAAGTTTATTAACTTGTTTTGTTTTTAACAAAAAAAATAAATATTTTTATATTTTCATATTGTGTTTTTATAGATGTGATGATGTTGTGATTAATGGCTTTTTATTGTTTTTGATATTCATTTGTTGTTATTTCATGATTTTTTTTAATTTTATACTATTTATCTTATTAAAAATTGGTAGTATTATGTATATATAAAGTTTCTTTTTTTGAATTTTTATTAAACAAAAGTGTGTAGATAAAGGTATATGGTATAAATATTAAAAAAATATGTAATAAATATAGTCAAAATGTAAAATTGATTCATCGATTAAACTAAGTTACATGTTAGGATTCAATTCCCACTAGGAGTGTAAATAAGATGAGACTATTCGGGAACGGTTCAAACTCAGCTCGATGAAAGCTCATATTTGGCTCGATCTTTGCAAACCCGAGTCGAGTCAAGCTGAGTTCAATAATATTTGGCTCAAAAAGCTTGCGAGCCTAAATGAGCTTTTTTATTATATATACATACACATATATAATTATAATCTAAACTAATATAATAAAATCTATAAAGATAAGAAAATAATAATAATTTAGTTTTTTATTTTTAGAAAAACATAGAACAAAATTATTTAAAAAATTTATAATTATAGATTTTGTTTTGAGTTTAAATGAACTCTAGTTAATTCAAACCTATGGGAACTTGAATTCAAGCTTAACGAATCGAGTTTTTCTACTTCTTTATAATGAACTTTATCTAATCAAGCTTGATAAAGCTCACCGAGTATTTGTCTATTTCAATGAGCCAAGCTTGAGCTGGGATTTTCAAGCTCAACCAAGCTTGGCTCGAGTTCCAGCTCGTGAATTAATAAACAAGTCGAGTTTGAACCTGCTAAATTCAGGCTCGGCTCGTTTACACCCCTAGTCCCCACTTGAACTCTACTCCCTAATTTAAAATAATTTTTTGAGTTCACTTGAGTGAGAAAGACAAAAAAGCCCTCACTTAAAATGAAAATAACAAGAATCTCTCTACTTCCTCCACTAACAAAAATGTTACTTTAAATAACTTCATCCTACTCACATTTTTTCCTTTTTATTCCCTCCATTTTGAGAACCCGATGCTTAGCCTCTGCAACAACACTATATTTGTCATTTTTACAATAGTGCTGCAATAACATCTTAATCCTTTTCACTTTCTTGCTTTGAGAGTCTTTTCTCTCCATTCATTTTGTTGCTGAAGCTAGAAAGATTTCTATTTTTTCCCCTCAATTGCATAGCCTACGAGGTAAGTTGTGTAATTTTCAATTATGTTATTTTTATATTGAAATACCAAATGAATTGTAGTACATTTATTTGTTTGCTTATTGTTTGATCTTGGTTTTAACTATTTTAAGCATGGTTTTGATATACTCAATTCACCCACAATTAGTCTTTTCTTTTACTAAACAATCCCTAATATAAGTTTTTTCATACTTGAATATTGTTAATTTGTACTTTAGTTGTTGTTTTAATTGTATGCTTCAATTATAGTTATCTGAATTTAGTGATTATATAATTTATGTAAGGTGTGGTGTAGATTAGTTATTTGTAACTGAAATTTAGGGACGTTATTTGATTTATGGTGTATACAATGTGTATAAATCATGTGTAAGCATTTTTTGAGCATCCATTTCAGCAAACTCATCATTAATATAGTTAGTATTATTTTCAAATAATATGACATCAAAATCCAAATTTTCAGTGTTTAATTGTGAGTTGCTGTATAGAAAATCTCCAAGTTTTTTTGGTAGCAAAATTCAATTTCTCGGTATTTTAATTTTGAGTTTACAATATGCAAAATCCTCTAAATCAATATGTTAAGCATTTTTTTTGTTACAAAAATTGAAACTTTTAGTATTTAAATTGTGAGTCATAGTACACAAAACCTCCAATGCAGTATTTGTATAGTTATGCATGTCCTTTTTTTTTTTTTTGTAGAAATAATGACTAAAACTTAAAGGCATGCAAATCAATTTGTCGAAGGTAATGGAGACTTCAAGCTATATTCTCAATGCTCTCCAAGGTACTTTAAAAATGTTATGAAGAAGTTGGACGGTAATATGAGTTTCAAACACATTGAAGCACCAAAGATAACCTCATTTTCTACTTATCATAAAATGATTGACTTTAGAAAATTGAGTACTAATAATCTTGTTAGAGTAGAAGTTCTCTTAAGGAGGTTTGATATTAGGTCTTGCACTTTTATTTTAAGTAATGATATTAGACTTCCTTTTACTATGAGGGATTTTTATATTATTGTGGGGTAGCAGCACGTGGGGCAACATATGAATTTTGATGTACAGATAGAGTCAAAAATTGTAAAATAATTATTTGAAAAAAAAAGTAAGAGTACCATTCAAGTAGAGATTTGTAAAAGATTGAGCAAGTTGGTAGAAAAATATAGTGTTCAGGATATAGACGATTTTGTTTGGATGTGCATAGTACTAGTTGTCTACTGTATTTTGTTTCTAGCTAGTAACTATTCAACACCTAGATTTCTTTAGCTATATGTGGATGATTTATCTTTCATTGAATTTTATGTATGGGGAATAATGTTCAAAAAATTGGACCATTCATTAAATCAGAAAATCTACCAAATCATAGTTCACTAGTTCAACAATTTGTTGGATCATAACTAAGTCGCAATTAAACTGTGATATCATAATTATATATTATATATTGTATATTTTGTATATCACTAAAAGATAATAATATACCAAATATAAAACATAAATATCTTAAATTATATTTTTCAACTTCATAAGTTAAATTTTTTTAGAAGAGACAACCAAAAGCACATGAGCTGGTAAGGAACTAAGGGTTTCTACTCTCTAGAAGAATTTAAAAAGTAGAATGTTATATTTTATTTGGTGCTTTATTTTGTAAATCTGTTTAAATTTTTTAGGCTTTTGGCTTTCTAATATGTACCTTAGTCTTAGATGTTCGCACATTAGACACAAAAATTCAAAAAAAGTGTTAATTATGCCAAAACGTAAAGGAAAAAAATGAATTAGTCCAATTTTAGTTAATCATGAACAATTCAACAATTCAAATGGCCTGACCGTCAATTTAGACAGATTTCACAAAATAGAATGGACTTTTAGGTTTATGGAATTTTACTTAAATCGAATCAATTCATAAGGTGGTTGATGATCCAATTGGTTCAACCACCCAATTTGGTTCTATTTTTTAAACAATGATGGGGAGTTGCTGCATTTAATTTTTTGCATGATGAGATTTTGGTGTATCTAGTAGGTGAAATGGTGAAAGGTCCAAGAAAAAGAATACTTTGATGAACGTAGTATTGATTTAATGGTAAGTTAATGGCATTATTACTATTAATTATTATTATTATTATAGAGTAACTATAACATTGTATAATTCTTGTTTTGAATGACAAGCTTAGGTTTATAAAAATATTCCTTGCTTGGGAATGGCAAATTCATTGCATTCATTTTCATGATTCCTTTAATGGTGTAAGAGTAAGATCCCCATGAAAGTTGCTGATGCAAAAAAAAAAAATCAAGACAATTACTAGAAATATGGTACTAACTTATATTCCTTACCTTTGTTTTAATAGTTTTATGTACATATAAAATTACAAACTAAGCTACAGAGTTTTGCTAGAATAGGTTTTGGATATTTATCCATCCCTAAGGAGAAATTGTTGTTACTATTACATCATGGAGCACTGATATTGCTAGCAAGAAATGTTGAATGAGAAAGTGAAAGAGATAGAATTACTAAAAGAAAGATTTTTCTTTCTTGAGAATAAAGAAATTGCTATTAGAGTTGAGGCTGAAAAGGAGATAAACAAAGGGAAATCAAAAGAAAAAGAACTTGAAGAAGAGGATGAGAATACAAAAGAAGAGGAGAAAAATGATGAGGAAAAATAATATAGGAAGATAATAAGGAAACTGATGAGCTAGAAAAAGAAGAGAAAGAAAAAGAGGGAGAATAAGAGAAAAAAGAAGATTAAGAGAAAAACCAAGAGAAAGATGAAGAAGAGAAGCAAGAGAAAAACCAACAGAAAGGTGATGATGGTGGAATTTAACCTAAAAGTCTTGAATTAGGGGATTTTCCACCCTTGGAAGTGACCATAGCTTCTATTATTAAAGATATTTGAGAACATGACATGATGAAAAAAGAAAAGAAATGGACTTTGGTACACCTCCTAGCACCACACTATGAAGGACAAAAGTGAAATGGATTCCTCATAATGACCATGGCAAGAAGAAGAAGGTACATGTATACAAGTTCTAAATATTGCATTTATGAGTTTTTATACTTGATATAAGTGAGATAAATATTGAATTACATTAGAAAGTGTACTACATAGTTGGACTTAAGTATTAGATATGTGTATTGCATCTTTAATATGAAAAGATGAAGGATGTCCAAAATATTAAGTTAATAGAGATTGGATCTGCAAAATCCAATTTATCATCTAATAAGGACTTATTCAATCATTTTAGAGGATGAGAAAATTATAAAGGATGGTCCAAGATACCTAATAAAGAGAGAAATTAATAACTCATATTTGCAATGAGACAAAATGGAATAATTATATTGAATACACATTATTCTTTTTATTGTAAATTTATGATTTGAGTACCTTGATAATTTATTGTTGTTGTGTTATTGTTTTAGAAGGACTTGATCTGCAACATTTATTGGGGTATATCATGCTGCAAAAAGAAGTGCAAATACATTTTAGTCATTAACAAAATAAGGACCTGGACTGTGGAGTTTATGTATGTTTTTGGGCAGAGTGTTACGCAAAAAACACCAAGAATATTTGAGAATATGCAAATACCTATTCTATAGATGTGTATCAAGCACATATTACTGCAAAACATTCTAACCGATGAACATGGTTTAATGTATTCCAGGGGAGAATAATGATGTTCAGATGGTTATTATCTGAATGAACTTTTTGTTTGTGGATATTAAAGGGATTGTTCTAGTATTTCTGGCATTCTTACTGGATAACATTTGTAATTTGTGTATTTAGATTATTAGAATATATGATGTTTACAATTTATAGTATAATTTGAAAATTTATTTATAAATAGATATTGGTAAAGTATTATATGTTTTGGGTTAGCTCAAAATAAGTACATAACTAGGAATAATTCAATATATAAATGCAGCTCCAAGTACACTAGGGTTTTTTTGGCAAATTTCAAGTACATTTTGAGCACATAAGGGGTCAAGTTAAATTCAACCTAATCTAGCCATTGCATAATCGTAAGACCATGGTGTATTAGTCCTAAGACTCATATAGTCATGATAGATTCAATAGTTTTTGATAGGGGTGACAAAAGGATACATTTAGCTCATGCATAAATGGTTTACATTAGTATAAATGAGAGCACAAGAGTTTAAATATAAGTGTTTGTGTTCCAACCATTTGAACACATACTATAACGATCATTTCTTCTAGAAATCATGATTTCGTTGCATTAGAATGTCTTATGTGTTGTTCCAAGCATTGAATTGAGGCTAAATTCGGCCTTTGGAAATGAAAGTACAAAAATATGCAAAATAAGTATACAATGTTGGCAAATTAAGTACATAAACATAGTTCTGAAGTATATAAATGCCAAAATTGGGTACTTTTTGCGGGTATCATTCTCAGAACATAAGGGATTGAGTTCAACTCAATATAATCTAGCCATTGCAAGATCATAAGACCATAGTATATTAGTCTTATGACTCATATGGTCATGATAGGTTCATTGGTTTTCGATAGTGGTGTGAAGATGATATATTTAGCTTATGCATTAATAGTTTATACTAGTATAAATGAAATCACAAGTGGTTGGCTATGGGAGTTTATGTTCTCAACCATTTCAACACATACTATCAGGACCATTTCTTCAACAAATCATAGTTTTGTCGCATTAGGATCACTTATGTCGGGTTCTACGCATAGAAGTGAGGCTTAACAAGGCCTTTGGAAAAGTAAGTATAGAAACACACATAATAAGTGCACAATGTTGGCAAATCAAGTATATTAAAGCAGTTCTGAAGTACATAAATGCCAAAATCAAGTACTTTTTCATGAACGTTTGGTATTATTCTTAGCATATTAGGCATTTTGGTACCATGCAAGAATGATTTCATACTATTATGAATAAGACCACAAGTGGTTAGATGTAGATATTTGTATTCCAAACTATTTCAACATTTGCATATACAAATTATTTCTTCAACAAATCATGATTTCATCATATTAGGGTCACTTATGCTTTGTTCCACACATCGAATTAAAGCTCAACTTGGTTATTGAAAAAGAAAGTATAGAAACACACAAAATAAGTACACAACATTGGCACATCAAGCACATAAACATAGTTCTGAAGTACATAAATGCCAAAACTAGGTACTGTTTGTGGATTTTCAATATCATTCTCAGCTCATTAAGGATTTCTAGTATCATACATAAATGGTTTTATACTACTATGCATTAGACCACAAGTGATTAGTTGTGGGTGTCTATGTTCCAAACCATTGCAACATATGCGTATCCAAATCACTTCTTCAACAAACATTATTTTGTCACATTAGGGTTACTTATGTGTTATTCCACACATCAAATTGAGGCTTAACCCAGCCTTTCAAAAAGTAACTATAGAAACAAACAAAATAAGTACCCAACATTGGCAAATCAAGTATTAAATGTTAAAAGTAGGTTTTGCACAGATTTTTGGTGTCATTCTTAGCATATTAGGGATTTTCAGTATCATGCGTAAATGGTTTCACACAACTATGAGTGAGACTACAAATGGTTAGATGTGAGTGTTTATGTTCCAATCTTTACAACATATGCATATCCAAAACATTTCTTCAACAAATCATGGTTGCTGTATTAAGGTCACTTATATGTTGTTCTATGCATCAAATTGAGGCTTAACTCAGCCTTCAAAAATGTGAATAGATAAGCACATAAAATAAGTGCACAACATTGACAAATCAAGTATATAAATGCAATTTTGATATACAAAATGCCAAAAGTAGGGTACCTTTTTGCAGATATCATTCTTAGCACATTAGGGATTTCTAGTATCATGCACGAATAATTTCACACTATTATGAATGAGATCACAAGTGGTTGGATATAGGTGTTTGTGTTAATAAACTATTTCAACATGTGCACATCCGACATATTAAATGAAGAAAACATGATTTTATGATTTTGACATAGTCTTATATGTAATTTCTCTAGTAATTTAAGGTAAATTTGGCCATGTAATTCGAGGTAAATTTCTCCGAACAACCATCAAATCAACAATCAAATCATATTCATAATGTCATTATCAGTTTCCAAAGTCACATACATCTTCTAATGTGGAGTGATATTATAATTTATTAAACTCAGAACTAATTCTAAGACATTTTTCCCAATCTAAAACAATAAATTTATCAAACTCATACCTTCATGAATTGACAAAATGTAGAGTTTTCCACTGTCGACACAACTTCCTAATAGCTAAGTTATAGCATCTTGGCCACTTGAAGGCATTTTTATTAAGCTCAAATTGACAAAGACTTACCTTTTGTACCTACTATTATGCAATTGTTAAACTTAAATCACAATAAAACATGGTCAATTATCTTCCCACTAAACCAGTTTGAGAATAGCGAAAAAACACAAGAAAAGAAAAGAAAAATAAAAGACCTTACCTATTGTTCATGAGAGTGAGCCATAGGAGAGAGGAAAGAATGGCGGAAAGAAAGAATGATGTCAAATGAATAAAAGGAAAAACAAAAGAGAAAATAAGGTTTTTTGAGGTATTCTGGTCAAATCGAATACATGGATAGTCAACTCAAAACATAAAAGTTAAATTAGGCAGTTAAAACTAAAAATAGGGTGGATAAGGACTAACTCTTAAACTAAAAGTGGGTTTAGGTGTTTTTAAATAAGATCCCCTTGATTCATTAGCTACTTTAAGCATTCATTTATCAAGTTTTTTATGGTTTAAATATATCTATAATACATTTATGTATTGAAAGTAAGAGTAGCACTAGGATCCAATAATAAAACCTAGGCTACTACTACTTCCAGGGATCTAATCATGCTATAGATCTTGATTAAGATGAAGAATTATCTCTTGTAGGTCAAAATCAAAGATTTCTCTCAGATCCAGAAACTATCTGGAGTCAACACAGTGGAAAGGCAACAACAATTGCCTAGGTTAAAATGATCAAAACTCACTAAATCAATCTAGAACACCTCCACACACTTAGGAAGCAACCATGAAAAATTTAAAGTAAAAGGACTTCTAGATTGCTCCAGAAAAATTCGTTAATCTGGAGTTGTTGTAGGTGGATGTCCAAAATCTAGCAAGTTAAGTGCCTTGCCTCTATTGTTATGACCCACACACCAATAAATCTTCCAATTTCCCCTCACTAGAAACAAGAGTTAAAGAGGAGAAAATGAGGCAGAGGAGGTCAATTTTTAGGCTGGGAAAAAGAAGAAATGTAAAGCTTCAACACATTATGCAATACATGTAGAGAGAAAGTTTTTGGAGGGAATGCGAAGAATCTAATTCTTCACACTTATTATGAGCTGGCCAATTCTTGCACTCCCTCTATATCTATATATAGATGCTGGAAGGTGTGATGCAAGTTGGCATCATACCTTCCTCAAGGTAACTGCCCAAGTGCAATGCTAAGGTGACAAATTTAAATTTAAGTCTTACTTAAATTTCATGTGCATTTTAATTACATTTGGAATCTAATTCCAAATTAATTAAGATGCTAATTTAAATTAACACTTCACTTAAATTTTCCCTCCAAAAAATATTCTTTTCATTAATTAAATTAAACACTTTAATATAATTAATTAACTTTTGATTTAACTCTTAAATCAAACAAGCTTAACTCTTAAGCTTAATTTAGTTAACTTGACTCTTTAAGTCAACTTAACCAATTGATGGTCACCTTAGAACAAATAACTAACTCCTTAATTATTGGTCTAATTTAACTTCTTATATTAGTTGATTAATTTAATACTTAAATTAATCAAGTCAAAATTGACCGTCAAATTGTGTCCTTAAAAATCGATAACCAAGGAAAAATCTCTAACACTTAGAAAATTGTTCCATCATATTTGGAAGCTACTTGGCTTTTGTGTGTAACCCAATAATTTTATAATTCATTGGACATGGGCTCACAACTCCTTGTGACTTTTGAATATCATATATTCATTTTCATTTAAAACTCATTTCAAACTAATCGACTTAATTCAATTAATCTCATCAATTGAAGAGTACTCAATCTCCATAGTTGATGTTCAATCTTAAGCCCATGGAGCTCAATTAATTGATCAAAATAAATATTTTGGAGAACCATCATGGCTATACATGTATTATGCAAATACAGTCCTTTCATCTTTTATCTCCCGAAAGAAACCTAAGGCAAGATATTTGTTGACACCCAAATAGCCTTGATACTATACTTCTATTCTCAATGTTTGATCTCATTGTGTGACCTTACCTTCAAAAAACTCCTTTCTCAAATTATCACACCACTTTGCATAAGGATTTCTTGGAATCGATCATTATAGAATACATAGGAGATTCACTCACCCTTCATAAATGTGAGGAGTCGGATTCTTTCTTAGATCTCATAAACCTCCATGCCAAGTAGCTCATGCGTAACCTCAACCTTGAAGACCTACTAAATGATCAAAGTAGAGCCAAAGTATGAGGATCGGACACAAGATTACCATGGCTCCTCAGGTCAAAGGACTAAAATATGCACTAGTATAAGTAAGAGAATTAGCCACTATCGATGTGCCACTACGGATATCTAATGGATTCTATGGTGGGTATTTTATGTCCTGTTCTCTAACAAGCACCCATTCACATACACATGTATCTCATACAGTTGCTCATGAAATGGAACAATCTCTAACTTTTGAATTTTATGCATCATTAGTGCAAGTCTATCCAGATCTTAGATGCCTCATCTCACAAGATCCTATAACTTGAAAGGTTTAAGATCACAATTTTGTAAGACTTATTCTATGATCACCACCTAGTGATTGACCAAGTCCCATAGTCTAATGTGATATGAGGGCTTCATCCCAATGCTTGTGAAGAAATAATGAACATAAGATGAAGATGGCTATATTAGAAATATTATTCAATCAAGATTATATATATAAGGAAATAGTTTCTACAAGGCCAATCCAATTGGCTTGTTGGGTAATATTCAAACAATCTCCCACTTACACTAAAGTCAATGCCCCATGGTCTTGAGACCCATCTTCTCAAGATGTCCATCAAAGACCATTAGCATTTGGGGGTTTTAGATAATAGTTTTGCTATATTCTTTTCTAAGGTTACTTATCCACTCAGTTGTCACCTCTATCAATTGATATCATATATAAAGTGATAACGTATTTACTGTGTATAGATCACTGATAAGATCTTAGCTAAAGTCCCAAATTTTTTTCCAAAGATAATCGTAGGCTCATATATACGTGGCACTACATTTAACTCCTAGATGAAGTTTTTATCCAAACACCTTCCTTTGTGGTTTCCAAAACCACAAATTATCTCACCTCAGTGGTTGTTTTGGCCCTAGTATCTTGTTGGAACTTTTCCAACTCATTATGCCACCATTAAGGAAAAATATAAGCATAGAGATGGTTTTGAGGTCATCTACATTGGATTGGAAACTAAAATATAAAACCCTTCGAGTTTCAATTCTCCATTGTTGTATACGAGAAATAAGTCCTTAGTTTTTCTCAAGTACTTAAGGATTGTTTTGACGATTAACTAATGACTCTCACTTGGATCAAATTGGAACCTAATCATAACACTTAGCGAGTGTGCCACATCTGGTCTTGTGCATTGAACGACAAATAATATGCTCCATGTAGTTGATGCTTAAGGTATGTAGGATATTCTATGTCCCTTATCAATAATCTAACGAGCTACAGAGGTGAAGAGACAAAGATCATGTCCCAAAGGGAAAAATCCCCCCTTAGATTCTTCCATACTAAACCTATTTAGTATCTTGTCATTATACGGGGTTTAGGAAAGCCCTAATATCATCCCCCGTCTATCTCTATAGATATGTATTCCCAATACATAGGATGTTTTTCCTAAATCCTTCATGGAGAATTGTGTAGATAATTATGCTTTAGTACACTCTAACATTCCTATCTCATTCTTAATGAGAAAGATCTCACCGACATAAAGCATAATAAACTATTTACAACTCCTACTAGCCTTCTTGTACACACAAAGTTCATAAACTTTTTTAACAAAGCCAAATAATTAGACTATCGTATAAAAAATGTATGTTCCAAGTTCAAGGTGCCAATTAGAGTCCATAAATAGATCTCTAGAATTTGCAAACCTTTGTGCTCACTCCCTTTGGATATAAAACCTTGTGGTTGCTCTATATGATTTTTTTTCTTTAATGTTTTCATTGAGGAAAGTGGTTTTTACACCTATTTGCCATATCTTATAGACATAATTTATGAATATAGAAAGTAAAATCTGAATAGACTTAGATATTACGACTAGTCCAAAGGTTTTCTCAAAGTCAATACTGGGTCTTTAAATGTAGTCTTTTGCCACTACTCACACCTTAAAGGTCATCAACTCTTTATTGACTCCTAGCTTTTATTTACAGGTCCACTTGCAACCAACAGGTACTATTCCCTCCAATAAATCTACTAAAGTCTATACTTTATTGGAGTACATGGAGTCTATTTTGAATTTCATGGTAACAAGCTAGTGTCCCAAGTCTATCTCCAACATAGCTTCCTTATAGGTGTTCAGATCATTATCCAATTAGCCCATTTCATGAAGAAATTTGAACTTTTTGGGTTGCTTCTTGATTTAATCTAACCTTCTTATAGGTGGTGTGTGAGGCTCTTTGATATTTATTTATTTCTACTGCTTATAGAATTTAATGATCATCTTGAGCTTCACCAAGTTCAACAAGGCCTTTTCTATCTTATAGAAATTTCTTTTCCAAAAAAGTGGCATTTCTCAAAACAAACATTTTTTGTTCTGAGGGATCATAAAAGTAATAACCCATAGATTTTCTTGGGTATCCCACAAACTTGCACAAGATGGATCTACTAACCAACTTATCTCCTACTATCCATTTCATATAGGTGGGAGATCCCCAAACTTTTAGATAATGGTAAAAAGGTACTTCACCATGCCACATCTCATACAACATCTTTGGCACTAACTTTGTAGGTACTACACTTAGTAACTTTGCCGATATCTATAAGGTATATCCTTAAGAGGATATAGTCACATCAAAGAAGTTTATCATGGAATGTACATATCTAACAAGGTACAATTTCTCCTCTCAACTACTCCATTATGTTAGGGTGTGCTAAATGGAATCCATTGAGAGAGAATTCCATTCTCTTTTAGATAATCTAAGAATTCAATATTTATGTATTCTTTCCTTTGATTTGATCGAAGAGCTTTAATACTAAGTATTTTTCACACTAACTCTTAGTGGGCCACATCTGTCCGTATAGATCAAATCTAATGTGTTTGCGGAGCGCTCTGTTTGTCCTATAACGGGAGCTTTGGTCATTTTTCCCTCAAACAAGATTCACAAGTAGGAATATCCTCAATGCTACTAATATTTAGCTGCTTTGAGAGTTTCTAACTTACTCATCTTATTCTTAGAGATATGCCAAAGTCTTGCATGCCATAAAATGGCATCTTCTTGGATGTCTATTTTCTTACTTTGTTGAAGGTACATTAGTGATGGTTAAGAATCTAATATGCACAATCCTTTGTTGAGTATACCATAAGCAACTAAAAAACTTATTCTTTAGTGCCTTTAATATCCCATTTGATATAGAAGGATCAAATCCTTCACTAGCTAAAAAAAGAATTAAAATAATGTTCTCAATAATATATGATACATTTTAACAAAAATTCAATACAAATATGGAATTCTATAAGTCTAACTTATTGTATGCTTTCAACTTGGGTTGCCACTTTTGCTCCTTAGCCAAGGTGGTAGATTATATCCCCATCACTTAGTATTATTCTTCTTTCTTATTCTTCATAACAACTTACAAAGATAAAAACCACATGCAATATCATATATCCATAAGAAAAAATTTATACTAAATCCACTTTAATAAAGTACATACCCTTCTTAAGAGTTGTAAGGTAATTATTGTAAATAGCTTCTAATGGCCTACCTAGCTAAAGTAGAAACAAATAATATCAAATATTTTCTCTATAATCTTTTTAACTCTTTTGGATGCCTTTAATGGTTGTTTTCCCTTCGAGGAAGAATGTTTCTTCCTTTTACCTCCCATTCTAGCAACCTTAGAGGCTATAGACTTGTATGAGGAAACAAGTGCCAAAGGTTTGCCTTTGTTATGGTAGTCTTCTTCTAAATCAACACTTTGATCAATAAAACGTGATGAGGATGTAAGGATCAAATCCTCATAGAGATCATTGTCCATCACTATGTCCAAGTTGAAAGAACTTCTCCAAGCTCAATCACCTTTAGACCATAGTTGATGATACATAACTTCACACCCATCTTAGCTTGAAAAGTCTCCTTTGATAGCGTAAACTTCTCATACCTCATTTTCTTTACAATGTTTGTAAACTTTAACCAAGGTACCATTCATGTGTCCTTGAGAATTTTAAAGTTTGTAAATACCATTATGAGATTAAGGGATACGATGATCCTAAACCCAATTTGTGAACATTTTAGATGTCTGTAGATCTATATTAATCCCAAAGGGACTAAATGTATCTTACTTTAGGACACATATCTGCTTCTTGGAATCAAGAATGATTTTGAGGTTATTTTAATTGTAAAAGTTTAGTCTAATTGGTATATTGATTTCCAAAAATAACGTTGAGTAGAATTTTAAGCCATTCTTGATATTTCACAAATCCTCAAAGGTGAAAAAAAGAATATAAGCATATGATAGAATTTGACTTTAAAACATGTTCATGATCATTCAAGCATATTTTTCTCCCACTATTTTATCAAATCCTTCACCTTTAAGAAGAATTCGGGAGATTATATTTTCTAGTGAGAATAAAGACCCCAAGGACTTGCAAGTGGACCCATGACTTGTGAGACATCCACGAACAATCCAAGGGTAAGAAATTATTGCTAATTGCATCTCATACAATTCTTAATATTCACTTTTCATGTAGATCAACGACTCGTCAGATATCTATATTACTAGGTCTTAAGTCAAACCTACCAATTAGAACTTCAATTCAAGATGGCCCCATGATAATTATATATATACATATATTGCATAAAACTAAAAACCCAAGTCATGTTTGAAAAGGAAAAACATACACACACACACACATAAAGAATAAAGATGAGAGAGAAGAAATAAAGCACAGTGGCTGTAGTGACAAAGAAAGAAAAAAAAAGAAAGCAAGATGGACAAGGCAGACATAAAATTTTGGGTAAGGGATGCCTAAATATTTGACCTATGATTTCAAAGAATTCTTCATGCTTCATTTAGAAACTACCCCACTTTCTCAATTATTCCTAGCATGGCTCTTTACTGTACCCTTTTTGATTTAGGTTTAATTTTTGGTACTTATTTATTTTATTATTTTTCCTCTTTTTAATTATCTGTAAGTATTTTAATTTTGATTTTTAGCATCTAATAAGAGTGGGTCAATGAATGTTTATATACATAAGATTATTTTGGGGGATGATTATAGGAGGTGTTTTATAATTATGCATTAACTATTACTTTTCTTAATAGATTAATAACTCTTGAGAGATAGATTAATATTATGTATATATATGTATAGGTGGAACTTGATAGTTACTTAGTGTGTATGTAATTTCGTATATATAAAAAAGCTAATTGATTATTCGTGTATGTATAATTTGTATATATTTATATACATGAACTCTAATAGCCTATTTAGTGTATCTGTATGTAGATAAATGGAACTAATAGATTGGTATTATTAGAAATCAAATCTTGTCTTCTGCATTGTAGGGTTATAGAGTGATTTTATATGGAGAGACACATATGTTGTCTATGGAAATTGTTAAACCTTATAGACGAGAAAACAAGTGGAACCATGTGTTAGTACGCCAAATTTTAGAATTATGTGAGGAGAATATGTGCAATTTTTCCATAAGTAAATTTACATTAGTAGCCACAACATTCACGTGTAATTGCAATGTCTAATTATAATCTTGAAAAATCAATTAGGAAGATTAATTTGATTAAGAGTTTTACGTTCCATCCTTGAATAAAAATATTAGAGGTTTTTTAATAATTAGGAAACCAAAAGTGTAAATTGTATTTTGTTATTTAATCTTGTTGGGGCACTATATTAATCTTTTGGAAGAATATCATTAGACAATGCAAATTAAATTGGGAGATTAATCGAGATCAAAGTTACTTTTATGTTAGCAGGTGATGTGGAATCTCATACTTCAGGATTGATCTTTGATCCTACTAATTGTGAGTACCTAAACTTCTATGTATTACATAGTACTATTTTTCAAAACTCAGAAAGATATATGCTATAACGTAATCCATTGACAACTTTTCCATTTTACGCTTCACTATGATATTTCACTACACACAAAAGTTTCTTTTCTTTTGTTTCATGATGCAAGAAAAATTATGATCTTTTTAGCCTTCAATATTGTTTAATAATATTTTTAGACTAGCAGTTAAATTCAATAATCAATTGATGATTGAATTTGTTAATACAGCTAATATTACTATTAGTTGGATCCAATTTGGTTTGAGTGTGCAAGAGACTTTACTAGGCGATAGCAAGCTTGCCGATTGAACCCTAAGCCCCTACGGCTTAATCCACCCAACGCAAAATATAAGCTATTTGTGGCCAAGGTAAGTTGTAGGATTTCCTGGGAACTTAGGCTTGGGCATTGTTTTATTGAGGTTTTACCTTACACACAGTGATAAAAGACTGTTACGGTAAAAGTCATAAGGTTGATTGGCTACAACAAGCATTGTTTGATCATCACATTTAAATATTAGCCTATGAAATATTTACTAAATTCTTATTTTATAATTGCTTAACATTTGACTGTTTTCCACTTATATTCTTCTCGAATGTTTTATCCTAGTATCATTATTATTATGTTAAATTCAAGAACTCACATTGCACATACTTGGTGTTCACTGATTGTCTTACTTACACTTTATGTTTGTCTTTAATTTTCTTCTAACAAACCCAGACCCTAACCCTAGTGAGGAGGTGAATCTTACTTATGATGAGAGTCAAAACTGAAGTTATATTTTGGACTTTTGTAGTAGACTAGTTTTATTTCTTATTAGCTTAATAGTTTGTTTTTTTTTTTTTTTTTGGATTCCCTTATTTTGTTTTTGATTGAGGTTAAGTATTGGCACTGTGAGTCTTTATGCTGTAAGGTTAGCTTGAATTATTTTGAGTGCTTGGAGTTTTTTTGTCTAACATTATAATTTTGGATGAATAATATTATTTATTTGGGATTACATTTCACGCTTTGAGACTAAAATATATGGTTTGATTTTAGAGTTTTACATATATATTTTTATCTAAATATATTTTGTGTATTTCAAAGAGATTATCTTAGTTAAATTAAAAGTTTTTTTGATAAGTTTAAGACTTACATATCAACCAATACAAAATTATTCATTTATCAAATTTTAAACTCTTTCACCAAGAAAATAATAATTTGATATTTCACAAAAGTATGCCTACTATCTTTCTTATAAGATATCAATAGGTGGATTAGTTGTAAAATATTTTAAGCAAATTTTAATATGTAAAAGATAATCATAACTGCCTAGCCTTTTTTATTTGTGAAATATATTAAATATAATTTTTTTGTAACACCTCAAAAATTCAATATTTTTGAAAAATAAGGATTTAAAAATCAAGGTATGGGTTGGTCAGATTTTAGGGCTTCAAAAATAAGTAAAAAAGACTTGATTGTAAGAAAATTAAACATTTTGGGGTCAAATTGTAATTAGGCAAGACTTGATTAGATCACATTTTAGAAATTTAGGGGTCTACATACAATTATTTTGGGTCAAATATGCCAATGTAAGGCACTAACATAATCTTGGGGTTGAAATAAAAGCACTCAAAATCTTGGAGAACCTACTTGGAGTCGGGCAGAAACCTTGGGGGCTTAAAATATAATTTCAAAAAATAAGAATTTATATAGCAAATTCCCTCCCTCTTCTTCATCTTCTCCTGCATGTACATTTCTTCTCTTTTTAGCGACTTTTTCGGCAAACCCATATACTACCAAACCAAGCAAACCAACGTCTTCACCTCATTTTTAGGAACACATCAAAGTGTCATGTAGAATAAACTGACCAGTGAAGTAATGGGAAATCTAAGCTAAAGTTGAAGTAGTGACGGTGGTAGTAGATTCCTTAGCATCGGCGATTGAAACTTGGATGTGAGAAGTGGATATTAATGGGTTTAGCTCAAGAAGCATCTCGGTACCTCTAATTTGATAAACATTTTGGCAAAGGATGAGAATTAGGTACGGTGGCGAGTGGTGTTATAGCGGCTTCAAGGCTATAATTGACCTCCAATTTGATAGTGAAAGCTAAAATTAACATAGGCATCTTGTTATCAAATTTGAAAGATACCTAACAGAGATAGTGATAAGTATTTTCAGTGAGCGCAGATAGTAATGGTGCTCAAGTAGAATCTTCTCCTCATTTCAATGATTGCAATGGTGCTCTAGGTTCATGATTCTGGGACCTCAATAAGCAACTTGGGTAAAATAGGGATTTAGGGTTTAACTTTTTGTATCATTTAATTACTTCCAAATATTGTATCACAGCAATAAAATAAAGAATTTATGGAAAACCTAACTATGTATGAGACATGTGTGGACCATACATATACATTGGTGGACCCAGATCTATGTTATTACATGTTAAGTGTTGGTTAATTAAGTTTAATGAGTAAGAAAACCCTAATTTTATGAATTTGGGACCTAAATGATAGTAATTGGGTTATTGAGCTAATTAACATGCTATTATTAATTTGGGACACTGATACGAGGTTAATTAGGTAATTAGGTAATTAGAAAATTGATTATATCTATTGCTCATATCACTAAGAACCTTGTAGCTGATAATAAAGTAGTGGCACTATTAAGAGTATTTCTTAATGATAATTTCGGACAAATTCTCATACCAAATTGCTATTACTAATTTGGTGTAATAATTGAGGTTAATTATATAAATAAGTACCTAATGTTATTTAATTCCTGAGTCTGGTGTGATTAGCAAAAGTCCATAATATTTGTGCCGAATAAACCCTAAAACTATTGTATTAGCTGAGCAAATACTAATTTTAGATTGTTAATGGTGTAATTGTAAAGGATTACTAAAGTTGAATAGGGGTTTTAAATGTAAGCCTATTATTTTGGATTAGGTGACATGGGATTATCTCCTACTGACTGATAGACTGTTGATGGTGATCATAGTTTTTGAGATTATAGAGGTAAGGGTCTACCACTCTAGCACTTTCTCATACCTATTTGTTATTGTAATAAATGCTGAATAAGGTTTCTATTTTGGTATCATGCTTGTTGAAATCTGTATATTACTTGAAATCTCAATTATTATCCATTATATGATGTATACATCCTAATGAGGGCTATTGCTTGTTTCTATTCTAGCGTCTAGAATTCTCATTATATTATTTGATCTTTTTCCTTTATGCTCTATAACCTTGCTGGCAGACCCTGTATTACTTGTTAGCTTTTATAAAAGTGTTTATTGTTCAAAAAGTCTTATTGGTCTAGAGTTCTACTGTATTTTCCTTGTTAACTCATTTTGTAACCCTAAAATAGCCTTGTCGGTAAGTTTATTAAGGTTCCAGGCTATACTTTATGGTAGACCTTTTTGAATATCTTGTTTGGTCAGTGCTGTAAAATATATGCTGGGCAGAGCAAAGAGCCACACTAGTTGAAAAGGCATATCTAGGGGGGGCCCTCTTGAGTTTGTCCCCATTAGCACCTTGGGATTTTAGTACTAGATCTCTTACAAACTTTGCTTGATTATGCTCACATTTATTGCCTTAAAAGTTAAATTTTTATCTATTAGGACTATATTACTTTAACTCATGTGGTGCTATGGTTGATTTCCACCCAGAAGGATGCACGGGGGTTTGGGCCCAAGGACTAGGTACTAAAGATAGTCGGGCAAAATAGATTGACAGATATAAGTCTTATGTCTAGTGCCCACCTACAATCCTAACTTATAAATAGCTAATGGTGGCAAACTACAAGTAACAGGATTTGACATGTGACCAACCATGCTATATAAGAAATTATTACTTATCAAGCTAAGTGCTCGAGTAATGGAACGATAAGGAGATTTTATTTATACTATACCGATGCTTGGTATGGGCAATTACAATTTGATCTGGGAGTAATCAGGTTGGAATGACCAATAGTCTATTAAGCTCAATATCATATGTGTCATGTACCAATCATGTTAAAAATTCTTGCTTATTACCGAATTTTTCTCATATTGAAAAGTGTTATTTATTACTAAGTTTGTTTATTGATTATTGTATCTCAATAGCTTTTCTTTGAATTCTATCATTTTCTCCTTTCTTATTAAGTCCTTAAGACTTACCCCCTATACTATTTTGATTTTCTAAGATAGAAATAGGTGATAAACTTAGGCCTTCAACTTGGATATAAACATACTTTATAATAGATCAGGTGTTTGAATGTATACATGAAATTGTTTGAATGTTAAGTTTGGATTTAGAGATGTTGTGATATGTTTTGATTGACAATGATAACCTAGAGATATATTTATGTTTTATTGAATGTAAAGGAATGAACCATGGGATGTGTTTAGTGTTTTGTTAAGGTCTGTTTAAGATGAAGTCTATTGTTGTCTCTAATAAGTTCTAAAAATTTTTCTTGTAGGCCTATTATTTGTTTATAGTTTAAAATTAAGATTGAATTGGTGACACCTCAGCTTATGTGCTCTCTCAAGATTGGGTGTTGTCCTGAGAGGGGGTGCTATAGAGATGGTGTTAAAGCCTAGGTTGTCGATGACCTAAGTATTGAACATTATTGGGATTCGTAGCTAACCTTCTATTTTGGTTACGTTAGGATCTGAACTTTGTGTGATTGGTGTATGCTGTAAGGTTTTATGAGATTCAAGGGAATTGGGATTGAATTCAAATAGTCTAGTGTTAATGAAATGGATTTTGTGACTTGTGTATTACAGGATGGCTAACAATCATATGAAATGAGCAAGGAGTCCTTAGAAAAAAGGATTAAGGTTTAGAATAAGAGAAAATGAGCTTGCTAAGGATATGTCATACACTTAAGGCCGAATAGAGTCAACCTATTTAAAATCAATATTAGGTTTTAAGTGCTACCTCATGAAAAAGCATATGGAAAATTTTAAATGAGAAGAAGAACGGGTTAGGATAACGGAGGCTCAAGTGTAAAGATTTAGGGCCATACAAGCCTAGATGGAGAAAGATCTAGAGGAGAACTTAAATGACAAGTATAGATCATTTTGAGAAGGTACATATTGCTAAAGTGAGATTACCTCAGGGTGAACAAATATTTGCAAATTGTGTATGGATGAAAATTTGATTATGTGGGTATGTAGGAAAAGAATTATTGTAGGTAGCAATACATTTAAAAATGCATGATTATTCGGACTGAGTGACATTTTTGCTTATGTGAAAAATCATAATCTAATAGTGTCTAAAGGTATGGGGTGACATGACAAAAAGGATAAATATGTTAGATATATTGTCGTTAAGAAAAAGAGTATCTGACGCGCATATACAGTTATAGCACGAATGGTATGATTATGTTGACAAGAGATACAAAGATAGGAAATTGAGACCATGGGCTATAGAAATTAAGAAATAATCAATAATGAAAGGATACATTTCCAACACAACTAGTATAGGATCTAGTAATCTAAGAATGTCAAGCATAGGCTCTTTGAACTTCAAAAAGGTGAAATTTGGAGAAATAACTCACACTTAAACATACTTTGTGAGATATTAGAATTTTAAGTTGAAGATTCTCTTGAACAAAGTCATACTTGATGATTTGAAAGGTTATATGGATAAATTAATATTAGATAAATTTGAATGGTGTGACTCAAATGACATAATTATTAAGAGATTAGTTGTTGGTAGCAATAGAGTTATAAGAAATCATTACAGAGATTAAACAAGTGAAACTGGACTGAGCAATAAGGGGCAAGTAAGAATGCTCGCATTCGAAATATCCCATAGGAAAAATCAAAGATGATATTAGGTTTCATTTCTTCTCTACTAGTAGATCTGAAAATACAAAAAATTGTGGTATAAACTTAGTGAGATGGAAGGACGGATTTTATAACCCTATTGATGAGCAAATAAGGTTAGTGATCTTGGAAGTACAACAAAAACTATATAAATAATAGCCATGAGGAATCTCAAGAGTTTTACCCTTCTCAATTATTGAAAAGATCAGGAAAGTAAAACGTAAGGGTTTGGACTAAGGAATGACATTTAGAGTATCAAGTAACTTGATAACTAAAAGAAATAAGTATCTATTTATTTTTCTTAAGTGGTACCTCGCATCACTGATAAGAATCAGTAGTCAACTAGAAGAGGCTAGAAAATTTGATAGAAGTTCATAGTTTTCTGGGTCTTGCCGACAATTAAGGAAAATAGTGTGGAACTTTTCTAAAATAGTTGACATATTGACTAAATTGACTCAAAAAAAGTCAACCATTTGACTTGAATGAGGATCCAGCTATGAGACAGCATGATGGATGGAAATTCTAAGGCTACAATTCTCCCATCACCTATCACCCAAAAAGGCAAATGTAGTGACCAATACCTTAAGCCTAAGGGATGGGATGGCTCACTTACTCAAAGTAGGAGCACCAGAAAGCTTAAGAACGGGTGCTATGTTAAACTCAATATAGCAAATAGGATTATAGAGATAAGTATAGTTTGAATTACTATGCAAAAGGCAACAAAACCCCACACTCGTAAGATATAGATAATGAAATAGAAGGAAAAAGTCAAAAGCTCTAGAGAGTCTAAATTCAATACCGGTGATCAAGGTATTTTTTTGTTCCGTAAGAAAATATGAGTGCTAGGAGGAAATGAAAGAGAGATTGTAAGATGAGGCACACAAGTTAAGATATACAATGTATTTAAGAGACATAAAGATGTATCGGGACTTCACGAAGCAATCATGGTGGAATGTAATGAAGAGGTAATGTAGATCCACTGACTGATCTACTTATTTTTTGCCAATCAAAACAGTACTAAAATGAGTATCTAGGGACTAGATTCTTTTAAGGTGAAGAGGTTTATAACACCCCAAAAATTTGGTATCTTTGAAAAATAAGGATTTAAAAATTAATGTATAGGTTGGTAAAATTTTAGGGCTCAAAAAAAATATATATAAAATACTTGACTGTAAGAAAATAGAAAGTTTTAGGCTCAAATTTCAATTAGACAAGACTTGATTAGATCACATTTTAGAAATTTGGGTGTCTACATGGAATTATTTTAGGTCAAATTTACCATTGTAAGGCACTAACTTAATCTTGGGGTCGAAATAAAAGTGCTCCAAATCTTGGAGGATAAAATATAATTTCCAAAAATAAGATCTTATATAGCAAATTCCCCCCCTTCTTCCCTTCTTCTTCATTTCCTCATGTATACACACACCTCCTTTCTCTTCAGTGATTTCTTCGATGAGCCTATAAACTACCAAACCAAGCTAATCAACATCTTTACCTCACTTTTAGAAACATATTAGAGTATCATGCAGCAGAAACCAACCAGTCAAGTAATAAAAAAATCTAGGCTAAAGTTGATGTTGACGGGTTTAACTCTAATGACTAACATTTAGGTATGAGTAGTGGATGTTGACGGGTTTAGCTAAAGGAGCATCCCAGTACCTTTAATTTGATGAACAGGTTGGTGAAGGACAAGAATTAAGCATGGTGGCGTGCGGCAATGAGTGATGTTGTAGCAGCTTCAAAGCTGCCATTGACTTTCAATTTAGTGGTGAAAGCTAAAATTGACCTAGGCATCTTGTTATTTAAGCTAAAAGATGCCTAATAGAGGTGATGTTGAGTATTTTCGATAACAGTAGATAGCAGGTGGTAGTACTCAAGCAGAATCTTCTCCTCGTTTTAGTGATTTGTAATAGTGCTCTTGGTTTGCAATCCTGGGACCTCGATAAACAACTTAGGTAACTTGAGGATTTAGGGTTTAACTTTTTGTATCTTTTAATTACTCCCAAATATTATATCTGGCAAGAAATTAAAGAATTTATGGAAAATTGATTATGCATGAGACATGCACGAACCATACATATGCATTATTGGACCCAAATCTATTTTATTATATGTTAAGTGTTGGTTAATTAAGTTTAACGAGTAAAAAAATCCTAATTTTATGAAATTAGTACCTACATGATAGTAATTATATTATTGAGCTAATTAACCTACTATTATTGATTTGGGACATTAATATTAGGTTAATTAGGTAATTAGAAAATTGATTATATCTATTGCTTGTATTGCTAAGAACCCTGTAACTCATAATAAATTAGTGGCATTATTAAGAGTATTTCTTAATGATAATTCTAAACAAATTCTTATACCAAATTAATTGGGTTAATCATGATGATTGGACTATTGTTATTGATTTAGTGTAACAATACGAGTTTAATTATGTAATTAAGGACCTAATGTTATTTTGTTCTTGAGTCCAACATGATCAACATAATTTCATAATATTTTTGCTGAATGAACCCTAAAACTGTCGTATTAGCTGAGCAAATAGTGATTTTAGATTACTAATGGTGTAATTGTAAAGGATTACTAGAGTTGAATGGGGGTTTTGATTGTGAACCTATTCTTTTGGATTAGGTGACGTGGAATTGGGATTCGTGGACCAGTAGATTATTGACGGTGATTGTAGTTTTTTGAGATTACAGAGGTGAGGACTTGCCACTTTAACACTTTCTCAAACCTATTTGTTATTGTGATAAACCTCTATGAGGGTTTCTATTTTTGTATTGTGCTTGTTAAAATCTATATATTGCTTGAAATCTCGATCATTATCAGTTATATAATGTATACACCCCTATGAGAGTTATTGCTTGTTTCCATTCTGGTATCCATAATTATCATTATATTATTCAACCTCTACCTTTGTACACTACAGTCTTGTTAGCTGACCCCATATTACTTTTTATCTTTTTATAAAAATGTTGATTGTTCAAGAAATCTTTCCGATCAAGAGTTCCACATTATTTTCTTTGTTGATTCATTTTACAACCTTGAAATGGCTTTGCTGGCCAGTTTATTAATGTTCTAGGTTGTACCTTGTTGCATTTTTGACCCTTTTGAATATCTTGTTCAGTTAGTAGTATAAAATATGCGCCAAGTAGAGCAAAGAGCCACATTAGTTGACAAGGCATGCCTAGTGGGTGCCTCTCTTAAGTTTGTCCCCATTAGCACCTTTAAATGTCAGTACTAAACCTCTTCCAGACTTTACTTGATTATACTCCTGTTTATTACCTTAAAAGCTAAAGTTTTATTGGTTGGCATTATATTATTTTAATTCATGGGGCACCATAGGTGTTTTCCACCTGGAAGGATGCCACGGGGGTTTGGGTCCAGGGACTAATTTCAAAAGATAATCGAGCAGAATGGATCAATGGATACAGGTCTTATGGCTAGTACCAACCTACGATCCTAACTTTTAGGTAGCTGGTAGTAGAAAAACATGAGTAACAAGATTTGGCATGTGACTAACCATGCTAAATAAGAAGTTGTTACTCGCTGAGCTAAGTGCTCGAGCAATGGAGCGACATGGAAATTTTATTTATACTATACTAATGCTCAGTAATAGCAATTACAATTTGATATAGGAGTAATCAAGTTGGAATGACAAATAGTCTATTAAGCGCAATATCATATCTGTCATGTACCCTGTTGATCATGTTAAAAATTCATGCTTATTGCCAAATTTTGCTCATATTGAAAAGTCTTGCTTATTATTGAGTTTGTATATTGATTGTTGTATCTCAATAGCTTTCCTTTGAATCTAATCATTTTGTTTCCTCACTAAGTCCTTAGAACTTACCCACTTGTACTATTTTGATTTTCTAAGACAAGAATAGGTCATGAACATGAACCTTCGGTTTGGATATGAACATACTTTGTAACAGATTAGGTGTTTGAATATATATATATGTATATATGAAATCATTTCAATGTTAAGTTTAGATTTAGAGATGTTGTGATATGTCAGGATTGACAATGAAAACCTAAAGGTATGTATATATTTTGTTGAGTGTTAAGGAATGAACCATAGGATGTGTTTAGTGTTTTGTCAAGGTTTGTTTAAGATAAAGTTTGCTATTGTCTTTGATAAGTTTTGAAAAATTTTCTTATGGGCCTATTACTTGTTTATGTTTTAAGATTAAGATTATATTGGGCACCTTATCTTAGGTGTTGTCCCGAGAGGGGGTGCCATATTTTTGAAAAAACATCACATGTGTTTTTAAAATTATACGTTGTTGAGGAGATTAGTTTTTAATTGAAATATAAATACAACTCAAGAATAATTGGAAATAAAGTGGTAATATGTGGTGCCCCACCAAGGGTGATTCCTAAGCTAAGATGCCACTAGCTCAAACTTATTTCATAATTCAAAAGATAACAAAAAAAAAAAAACCAAAACTTAACAAGTGTCATAAGATAGTAGCTTAACTCTAATCCCAAAACAACACTACAAAGGGTACAGTATATACATACCAAAAGTCTCATAGTCAAATGTTAGATGTTACAATATGTGTTAGAATAGTTCCTCACAAGCTAATTGGATTAGCTTTATAAATTATTTCACTTGTACTACAATCTTGATTGAATGATATTTTTTATATAGCCACGTTCATCTTATGCTTTATTTCACTTCATTTGCATTTAGATTAAACCCTTAGATCACCTATAACTGCAGGACTTGGTTTGGTGACCATGGAATAAGTGTTACACGGTCGTGACCTTAAATTTTCTTAGTCACAAGATCTTATGAGATGGGGCATCTAAGATTTGGATAAACTTGCACTAACGATGCATAAATTCAAAATCTAGAGATTAATCTATTCCATGAGAAATTGTATGCGATATGGGTGCATATTAGTGGGTGCTTATTAAAGAATAAGGTACTAAAGACCTACCAGAGAATCCACTAGATAACCGTAGTGGCAAGTTGGTACTGGCTAGTTCTCTTACTTACACTAATATATATTATTAGTCCTCTGACTTGAGGATCCATGGTAACATTGTGTCTAATCCTCATGCTTTGACTATTTCTTGACCTCCTAGTAGGTTTTTTAGGTTGAGATTGGATATGAGCTACTTGGCATAGAGGTTTGTGAGATCCAAGATAGAATCTGACTCCATGCTGTTGTGAAGGACAAGTGCATCTCATATATATTCTATAATGATTGACTCCCAAAAATTCTTGTGCAAAGTAGTGTGACGATTTGGAAAATGAGTTTTTCAAAGGTGAGGTCACACAAAGGGATTGAACATTGAGAATAGAGATATAGTATCGAGGCTATTAAAGTGCTAACAAATATTTGTCCTAGACCTCTTTCAGAAATAGGAGACAGAAAGACCATATTTGCATGGTACACATAGAGAGATGATAGTTTTTTAGAATATTTATTTCAACCAAGTTGGACTCCATGGGCTTAAGGTTGGACATCAACCATGGAGATTGGGTACTCTTTAATTAATGAGATTAATTAAAATGAGTCGATTAGTTTAAAAAGAGTTTTAAACTGAAATGGATATAAGATATTCAAAAGTCACAAGGAGTTGTAAGCCCATGTCCAATGAATGATCGAACCTATGGGGTCATAAAAAAAATCCAATTAGCTTCTTAATTGATGGAAAAAATTTTCTAAGTGTTAGAAAACTAACTCCTAGTGGATCGATTTTAAGGTGCTAATTTTCAAGGTAATTTTTGGCTTGATTAATTTAAGTGTTAAATTAATCAACTAATTTAAGGAATTAAATTAGACCAACAATTAAGGAGTTAATTATTTTGAGCTAACATCACCATCAATTGGTCAAGTTAACTTAAAGAGTTAAGTTAACAAATTGAGCGTAAGAGTTAAGCTAGTTTGACTTAAAGAGTTAAGTTCAAGGATAATTAATTAAATTAAAGAGTTTAATTTAATTAATGGGAAGAATGAATTTTGGAGGGATTTGATTCTAATTTAGACTTGATTTTTGAAGTATGATTGAGCACTTTAATTTTTAGTTTTGAAATGAGTTTCAGATATGGAAATTGGTTTATAATATGTGATTTAATGTTCAGAAAGAGTTCTAGAGTTGTTTGTGCACAAAAGTTGAGTCAAAAATGGCTTGACTTGACCTTATCCCCAAATAGGGGCGGCTATCAACACATGGCAGCACACAATAGGGTACTGATCAAAACTTTCTACCCAACCATGAGCTTGCCTCAACCAACAATCCCATGTTTAGGGTTGGTTGAGTTTTGAGCCTTCTTTTAGTTCCTTAAGTGACCATGAACCAATTTAAATCACATATAATCGATCCACAATTGTTTTACAAGTTCTCTAAATTATGTTGGACACTTTTGATTGCCTCTAAATCTTGTTAAAGTTAATCTCCAATTTATTGCAGAAATGTTATGCTTGACCAATTATTTGTTTATGAGATAAGTATTTAATTGTTGGAATTAATTATAAATGCAAGATTTATTTATTGTTCATTTAATTTTTGAATGAATGATGAATAAATGCAGATGATCATGAACTTTTTAACATTAATTTTATTTATTTCAAGTTATTGAAATGGGTTGTATTAAATAGGGTTTGCATGCATCTTGCTCTATCTTGTAAAAGTTGTGACAGTAGAATCACTAGAAGTGAAGTTTCCATTCTCTTGCAAAAGTTGCAACAAGCAAAGAGAATCTAAAGAGGCTTGAAGACCCATTAATGTATGGGATACACTCATGTAATAGCTTAGTTTAACCAACCCACTTAAAATCGACCGAGTGATGCACCTATGACTCTAAGTGAATCATTTGGTTAGGCTTATGATCATCCCACCCTAGGAGCATGCTAAGCGCATTTACTTATTTACACGTTTCATACCCTGTTGATGTATGAGATGTATGATTAGGATATAGAGAACCTAAATAAGAAGATAAAAATGATGAGATCTTTGTAAGCGAAAACCCTCCACTTCAAATGTCTAAGTGTTTTTCAAATATTAAGTCCCAATTGATACAAATTAAAAGAGTTTTAATTAATTTAGCTTTCTACCAATAGTGTATGCTATAATGATACTACCAATTTTGTGTGATGGTACTTGTAAAAAGGGTTCACACTTAGGAGGAAAGCTATGAGCATGCATTTAGCATGAAATGCATCATTGACTTAAGAACCCTCAAGCATTGGCACTCGTAAATAGGGGATGCCATGAGGTTATTTTGAGACAAAGAAGGATTGGTAGGTTGGATTTAACACTTAGTAGTATAAATGGCACATGTAAACATGGGTTTATATAAAAATCAAGGCAAAACATATCAAGTGTTACATGATATGCAATTAACAAAAGTTGCTTACCCTTTGATTGTTTGTCGATGGCACTCATAAATGAGAGTCCACTTGCAAGTCTTGGGGTCTTTATTCCCACTAGAAAATGTAATTTCCTAAATTTTTCTTGGGGGTGAAGGATTTGATAAAATAGTAGGAGAAAAACATGTTTGAAAGACCATGAATATATTTTCCATATCAAATTCCATCAAGAATGATTAAAATTTCACTCAACGTTATTTTTGGAAACCAATAAACAAACTGAGCCAAACTTCCACAATAGACTTAACCTCAAAATTGTTCTAGATTCCTAAAATCGGATATATGTCCTATATTGTGGTGTTCCTAATCCCTTGGGGTTATAGTAGTTCGACAGACATGTGAAAAGGTCATGAATTGGGTTTAGGATAGTCCTATCCTTTAGTCTCATGATGGTAGCTACAAACTTCAAAATTCTCAAAGACACATGAATGATACCTTGGTTATAGTTTACAAGAGTTGTAAAGCAAAATAGGTATGAGAAGTTCATGTCGTCAAAGGAGACTTTTCAAGCTATGATAGATGTAAAGTTATGTGTCATCAACTATGGTCTAAAGATGATTGGTCTTAGAGAAGCTTTTTTCTACTTGAACGTAGTGATGGACAATGATCACCATAAGGATTTGATATTTATTTCCTCATCGAGTTTTATTGATCAAATGTTGATCTAGAAGGACAATACCATGACAAGGGCAAACCTTTGACACTTGTTTCCTACTCCAAGTCTATGGGCTCTATGGGTGCTCAAAAGAGAGGTAAAAGGAAGAAAGGTTCTTTCTCTAAGGGAAAACAACCATTAAAGGCATCCGAAGGACTCAAGAAGATTATAGAGAAAATAATTGATATTATTTATTTCTACTTTAGCTAGATAGGCTATTGGAAGCTATTTACAAGGGATACCTTTCAACTCTTAGGAAGGTTTTTGTACTTTATTGAAGTACATTTAGAATGTATTTTTTCTCATCAATATATGATATTGCATGTGGTTCTTATCTTTGTAAGTTATTACAAAGAATAGAAAGAAGAATAAAACTAAGTGATGGGGATGTGATCCTATGCCTTGGCAAAAGAGCAAGAGTTGCAACCTAAGCTAAAGACATACAATAAGTTAGACCTAGAGAATTCTATGTTTGTATTGGACCTTTGTTGACATGTACAATATATTTTTGAGAACAATATTTCTATTCCCATTTTGGATAGTAAAGGATTTGATCTTTGTATATCAAATGGGAGATTGAAGGCATTAAAGAATGAGTTCTATAGTTGCCTGTGGTACACTCAACAAAGTTTTGTGCATATTGGAATCTTAACCACTACTAAGGCACCCTCAACAAAGTACAGAAATTAGATATCCAAGAAAATGCCATTCTATGGCATGCAAGACTTGGGCATATCTCTAAAAATAGGATGAGCAAGTTAGAAGCTTTCAAAGTACTAAAAGTTAGTGGCATTAAGGATCTTTCTACTTGTGAATCTCATTTGAAGGGATAATGACCAAAACTCACTGTGTTGGACAAATGGAGCACTCCAAAAAATCTTTGGATTTGATCCATATAAATATTTGTGGTCTACTAAGAGTTAGTAAGAAAGGTGGCTATTCTTACTTCATTACCTTCACCAATGATTATAGTCGGTGCGGACATGTGTATCTTATGAAGTATGAGTTTGAGGCCTTTGAAAAGTTCAAAGAGTATAGAAATGAAATAGAAAAGCAAAAAAGACTTAGTATTAAGGCTCTTCAATTGGATCTAGGGGAAGAATACTTAAGTATCGAATTCTTGAATTATCTAAAGAAGAATGGGATTCTTTCTCAATGGAGTCCACCCGACACACCTCAATACAATAGAGTAGTTGAGAAGAGCAACTGTACCTGGTTAGACATGGTACATTACATGATAAGCGTCTTTGATGTGCCTATATCCTTTAAGGGGATATACCTTAAAGACAGCAGTGAAGTTACTAAGCGTAGTATCTTTAAAGTCGATGCCAAAAATACCATATGCGATATGGCATGACAAAGCATCCTTTTACAATTATCTAAAGGTTTGGGGATCTCCCGCTTATGTGAGATGGACAGTGGGAGATAAGTTGGATAGTAGATCCACCTTGTGTAAATTACTTTTATGATCCCTCAGAACAAATGATATTTATTTCAAGGAACGCCCACAATTTGGAAAAGGAATTTCTAGTAGATAGAAAAGGTATTTTCATTAAACTTGATAAAGTTCAAGATAATCAAGAAATCCCATAAGCAATGGAAACAAATAAATTACAATAGCTTTATACACAACCTCTGAGAAGGTCAGACTAGATCAAGAAACAACCTGAAAGGTTCAGATTTCTTCATGAGACTGATCAATCGGATAATCATTTGAAGCCCTCTGAGAAAGCTATATCAAACATAGATTTAGGATGTTAGCTTGAAGTCATGAGATCCAAAATGGACTTTGCGTACTCAAATATAGTATAGACTTCAGTAGATCCACCAAAGGGTATAGTTTTCGTTGGTTGCAAGTTTCTTTATAAAAAAAGCTTGGGGTGGATAGATAAGCAGTGACTTTTAAGGCACAACTAGTGGCAAAAAGTTACACTCAAAGACCCAATATTGATTTCAAGGAAACCTTTTCATTGATCGCTATGCCTAAGTCCATCCAAATTCTACTTGCCATAACTGTATATTATGATTGTGAGATATGGCAAATGAATGTGAAAATTGTTTTCCTCAATGGTGGCATTAAATAAGAAATTTACATAGAGCAACCACAAAGTTTTACATCCAAGGGGAACAAGCAAAAGATTTGCAAAGTCTAGAGATCTATTTATGGACTTGAATTGGCGTCCTAAACTTGGAACATACATTTTTTATAAGAGAGTCAAATCATTTGGCTTTGTTAAAAAGGTGTATGAACTTTGCGTGTACAAGAAAGGCTAGCACTATTTAATGTGCTTTATGTCAATGACATTCTTTTCAGTGAGAATGAAAAAAAATTATTATAATGTACTAAAGCACGGTTATCTATACAATTATCCATGAAGGATTTGGGAAAAACATCTTGCGTGCTGGGAATATATATCTCTAGAAATAGATCAGGGAGGATGTTGGGGCTTTCCCAAACCCCATACATTGATAAAATACTAAAGAGATTTAGTATGGAAGAATCTAATTGAGAATTTCTCCCTTTGGGAGAAAATCTTTGTCTCTCCAAGTTTATGACCCCTTAGACTAATGACGAGAGATATAGAATATTCCACATACCTTATGTGTTTACTATAAGAAGTATATTGTATGCCATTTAATATTTAAGACCGTATGTGGCACACTCGCCAAATGTTATGAGTAGGTTCTAATGTAATCTTAGTGAATATCACTAGAAGGCCATTAAAACAATCCTTGAGAATGACTCAAGACTAGTTTTTGGCATACGATATTGGAAAATTCAAACTCGTGGAGTTTATAGGTTTTAGTTTTCAATCCAATGTCGATGATGTAACATCTACTTTTGGATACATATTTGCCTTAATAGCAGCATGATGAGTTGGAAGAGTTCCAATGAAACACCACGACCTAGATAACCACTAAGTTAAAATACATTGTGATTTTGGAAACAACAAAGGAAAATGTTTGGATAAAAACTTCATCCAAGAGTTGGATACAATGCTTAGTGTGCATAAACCTGCGATTGTCTGAGAAAGACAATTTAAGACTTGAGCTAAAATCTCATAAATGATCCATACACAGCAAATGTGTTATTATTTGATATATGATATCAATTGATAGAGGTGACAATTGAGTGGATAAATTTACCACAAAAGATAATATTGTAGAACTATTGTCTAAACCCCTAAATGCTAATGGTCCTTGAAGGACATCTTATGAACATAGGTATCAAGGCCATGAGGTATTGGCTTTAAGGCAAGTGGGTGATTATTGGAATAGTGCCCCGCAAGACCATTAGATTAGCCTTGTAAACTATTTCACTTGTGATATAATCTTGATTTAATGATATTTTTCATATAGCAAACTTTATCTAATGCTTTATTTCACTTCACTCGAATTTGGATGAAATCTTTAGATCACCTATGACTGCAGGACTTAGTTTGATGACCATGAAATAAGTCTCACATGATTGTGATCTTAAATCTTCCAAGTTATAGGATCTTATGAAATGGGGTATCTGAGATCTGAATGGACTTGTACTAACGATGCATAAATCTAAGAGTTGAAGATTGCTCTATTCCATGAGCAACTGTATAAGATACAAGTGCATATTACTAGGTGCTTATTAGAGAACAAGGCATTGAAGACCCAATAGAGAATCCATTAGATAACTGTAGTGTCAAATTGATAGTGGCTAGTTCTCCTATGTACACTAGTGCATATTACTAGTCCTCTAGCCTAAGGATCTATGATAATCATGTGTTCGGTCCTTTTGCTTTGACTTTTTCTTGACCACCTTATGGGTCTTTCGGATCGAGATTGGGTATGAACTACTTAGTATAGAGGTTTGTGAGATCTAAGATGGAATCTAACTCATCGCGGTTGTGAAAGGGTAGTATATCTCCTATGTATTCTATAATGATCGATTCCCAAAAATCCTTATGCAAAGTGGTGTGACAATTTGGAAAAGGTTTTCTCCAAATGTGAGGTCACACAAAGAGATTGAACATTGAAAATAGAGATAAAGTACCAAGGATATTAAGAAGCTGACAAATATCTTGCCCTAGGCCTCTTTTAAGAGATAGGATATGAAAGGACTGTATTTTCATTGTACGTGTAAAGCGATTATGGCTCTTCAAAATATTCATTTCAGCTAATTAGTTTAGCACCATAGGCTTGAGATTAGACATCAACCATGAAGATTGGATGCTATTCAATTAATGAGATTAATTGAATTAAGACAATTAGTTTAAAAGGAGTTTTAAACTAAAATGAATATAAGATATTCAGAATTTACAAGGAGTTGTGAGCTCATGTCCAATGAATGATAGGACCTATAGGGTCATACACAAAATCCAATTAGCTTCCTAATTGATGGAAAAAAATTTCTAAATGTTAGAAAACTAACTCCTAGTAGACTTATTTTAAGGTGCTAATTTTCGAAGTCATTTTTGGTTTGATTAATTTAAGTGTTAAATTAATCAAATAATTTAAGAAATTAAATTCAACTAATAATTAAAGAGTTAATTATTTGTAGCCAACATGACCATCAATTGGTCAAGTTAACTTAAAGAGTTAAGTCAACAAATTGAGCTTAAGAGTTAAGCTAGTTTGACTTAAAGAGTTAAGTCAAAGGATAATTAATTAAATTAAAGAGTTTAATTTAATTAATGGAAAGAATGAATTTTGGAGGAAAAATTCAAATGAATAGTTCATTGGAGTAGCATCTTAATTAATTTGGAATTAGATTTCAAATGTAATTAAAATGCACATGAAATTTAAATGAGATTTTAATTTAATTTACCACCTTGGCACCCCACTTGGCTTCTCCTCCTCATGGAAGGTGTGATGCCACCTTGGCATCACTCCATTTAGCATCTATATATAGATATAGATAGACAGGATTGGTCACTATCTCAAGTGGTGCGAAGAATTAGATTCTTTGCAATTTCCCTCCAAAAATCCTTTGTAAACATTGCATTCATGTGTTGAACATTTTGCTCTTTTCTTCTTCTTCCTTACCTAAAATCTACTGCCATTACTGTAAATCTCCTTTTTTATTCAACCTTATAGATTGGATATTTTGAAAGATTTAATTGGTGTGTGGATTATAACAATAGAGGCAAACAAGAGGGTTTGTTAGTTTTGGGGATCTACCTGCATAGAGTCCAATTTGGTGAATTTCCACAAAGGGTTCTATAAAGATTTTAGATCCCAGATTTTTACAGTAATTTCATCAAGTTGTTGAGAAGCTCCAGTAATTTTCTATGCATGTTTCGAGGATTTTTGGTTGGGCAATGTTTGCATTCTTCCTGCTGTGCCAGTTGCAGATAGTTTCTGGAATTATGAAACTGCCTAGGTTAATTTCTTGTTTAACCACCACCAAATTAGGTGTTAATTGAATCTCTAATCAGACAATGCCACCATCTCCACCATCCTAAACTCTGGCCAAGTCTGCCAGTACTAGTAATCAAAACTAATAATCAAAGTTACCATATTGATCCCTAAGCTAAACTCCACCAAATCCAATCCTTAGTTGCTGTTAATAGTTGATGGAATGGTTGTGACCGCCATCTTTGCCTTGAGCACTTTCAGTTTGCAAGTTTCTAGCACCTAAGTGGTTGGTTTTGGGTGGTCTTGGTTTGTGCATGTTCACAGTGAAGAGAGAGAAGAGGGGTATGGATGCAAAAATTGGGGAAAATTGGGGTGTGGGTGGAGGTGGAAGTGGGGGGGCTAATTCGATATTTAAGGAGCAATTCCTAGAAATTACAAATTGACCCCCCAAAGTTTCTTTCTATTTTCAATTAAGCCCTCAGATTGATGAGAACCTTACAATGATCAAGAATATTTCATTTAAACCCCTACAAATTTTAAGTGTCCTATAATTACGTTTTTTCCTATTTACATTTAGACTCCCAAAACTTTTTTTAGTAATAATATTTAAATATTTACCAATAAATTTTAAGGGTATTATAGCCCTTTTTCTCTTAAAAGAATTTGGTCCTTATATTCTCACCTAACTACTGGAAAAGTTTGGAACACTGTTGGCGCATGATATCTTCTCATTCCCTGGTTACCTTTTTTATATTATGAATGTGCCATAATACTTTTATTTGAGAAATCCTTCGATTCCTAAGCTACCAAAATTTTCAATCTAAGATATGAATCGATTGCTTTTTATAGGTCAGGTCACTTTCCAATGGTATGTGTTCATTTGAAATGACGTGAGAAGGATTAGGATAATACTTCCAAAGTTTTGATCCATGAAAGATGTCATGTATTCCCATCAAAGCTTAGGGTAGGGCTAAATAGTAAGCTACTGGTCCAATTCTTTCACATATCTTATAAGGACCAACATATCTTGAACTAAGTTTTCCATTTTTTTCCAATCCTTTGGACACCTTTTCTCAGGGATATGTTAAGAAAAACTTGGTCACCAACTTTAAATTCTAAATCATTTCTCCGCTTATCCACAGAATTATTTTTGCCAATCCTGAGCTACTTTTATTTTCTTTTTGATTTCTTGCACCTTCTCAATAGTCTCTTGAACTAATTCTAGCCTTAAAGTTCCTAAGGACTTATTGACATTGTTTCTATATTCTTCAAGGTCCCAATGTAATGGGGATCGATATTTTCTGCCATATAATGCTTCATATGGGAGCATCTAGATGGTAGACTGATAGTTGTTATAGTAAGCAAATTCTATCAAAGGAAGATGTTTGATCTACCTACAGCTGAAATCTAAAATACAAGCCTTAGCATATCCTCTAATATCTGAATTACCCTTTCTTACTAACCATTAGATTGAGGATGAGTAATAGAGCTTAATCATAACCTCATTCCTAGATGTTCTTGTAAATATTTCCAAAGTCTTAAGTTGAACTTCGGATCTTGGTTTGACATAATATTGGTTAGGATTCCATGTAATCTGACTGTTTCCCTAATATGTATCTTTGATAGTTTCTAAACCTTATAATGTGTTTTGACTAGTAGAAAGTGTGCAGACTTGGTTAATCGATCTATTATTACCTAGATGTTGTCATGTCCTCTATGAGCCATTGGTAAACTTGTCATAAAGTTCATAATTGCCTACTTCTATTGCCAATTAAGGATCAAAAGTGGTTGTAGCAACCTTGATGGTCGTTGATGCTCTATTTTTACTAACTTATAGGTTAAGCATTTTTGTACATAGTCTACAACATCTCTTTTCATCCCACTCCACCATAACTATTTCTTCAAATCTCTATACATCTTTTTGTCTCCCAAATGTATTATATATCTTGCCTTGTGCGCCTCTTCCAACAGTCTTACTTTCACCTTTTTAGGCACACATATTCTCTTACAAAATAAAAGAGTACCTTGACTATCCATACTGAACTAAGACTATTCAAAACTCTCAACCACTTTTTTTTTTTATCTCAATATACAACTATCATTAGATTGTGCTCGATGTGTTTCATCACATAGCTCTGGCTGCACATTTACTCTCATAATCCAATTTCATTACCTCATTCTTATTACAGTGTGTGCCCTTAAACTTTATGACGTTTCTATTCTGGGCATAAGGGCTACTCCGGTATTTTAGCTCAAAGTATCGGCCACTACATTAGCTTTTCCTGGGTGGTAGATAATAGAGAAATCATAATCCTCCAAAAATTCCACCCACCTGCATTATCTCATGTTCAAATCTTTCTACAAATATAAATACTTGAGACTTTTATGGTATGTGTATACTTCGAATATGGCTTCATAAAGATAGTATCTCTACTTTGTCAATGTAAAAATAACTATAGCTAGCTCTTGGTCATGAGTTGGATAATTCTCCTCATGTGGCTTCAGTTTTCTAGATACATAGGCAATTACTCATCTTTTCTATATTAATTCATATCCAAGCTTTTCTCTAGAAGCATTTGTATACACAACAAAACATTCTAATCCTTATGAAAGGGCTAAACTGAAGTTGAACAAAATCTATTTGTCAACTTTTAGAAACTTCTCTTATAATCCTCGTTCTAGTTAAATAGCTGATTATTTTAAGTCAACTTAGTTCATAGGTTTGCTATCTTAGAAAATGTTGTGCAAACTTTCAAGAGTAACCAGCAAGTCCTTATATGTTATAGACTTTCATTACATTTTTGGGACTTTTTCAATTAACTATTTCCTCAATCTTAGAAGGATCAACCTATATCCTATCTTGGACATGATGTGTCCCAAAAATGCTACTTTCTCTATCCAAAACTCCCACTTATTAAACTTTGCATACAACTTGTGTTCTCTTAGAGTTCTCAAAATCATGTGTGAGCACTTTGCATGCTCCTTTGTGGTCTTTGAATATACCAAAATGTTATCAATGAATACGGCCATAAATTGGTCTAGATATGGTCAAAAAATCTAGTACATCAAATCCATAAATACTGCTAGGGCATTGGTCAAACCAAATGGCATCACTACAAACTCAAAATGACCATACTGAGAATTAAATGCAGTCTTTGGGATATCTTTTTCTCTAATTTTTAGCTAGTAATACCCTTATCTTAAATCTACCTTCAAGAAAATTGTAGATCTCTGTAAAAGGTCAAATAGTGTTTCCACATGTAGCAAGGGGCATTTGTTCTTAATAGTAAATTTGTTCAACTCCTTATAATCGATGCACATCCTTATAGATCCATCTTTCTTCTTAACAAACAACACCGAGGCTCTACAAGGAAAAGTGCAAGCTTTATCAATTTCTTTTCCAATAATTCTTGGAGTTGATCCTTTTGCTCTTTTTGTTCTTAGGTACCATTAGATAGGGAGTAGTAGAACAACGCATAGCACTAGGAATAGTGTGAATAATAAATTCTCTCTTTGTCAGGTGGTAACAAGTTCAACTCTTTTGGATAATTAGCCAGTATTTCCACTTCTTCTATTTTGGTTGCATCTTAGGGTTTATTGATAAGGTACGCTAAAAATCTTTATCCTTTTTTCTTTAGAATTTTTCTGGCACCTACTGCAAATATAATTAGCATCAAGAAAGCAGTATTTGTGGAATGACGTGTTGGTATTAGTACCTTATCCCCAAGAGTGATGAACTTAGTGTAGCAATTTACCTATGCTTGATATTATTATAGCCAATCCATACCAAATACAAATCATATTCTTGAACAGGCATTTTTATAAGATTGGCTGGGTATTCACTATCCCCAATCATAACTAGGCAAGCCCGATACATGGTGTCTATTATTCACCCTATTCCTAAGGGTATTTGTACCTTTATTTGATAAGCCATGGTTACGAGTTTCATATTCAATTTTTGAGAGAAAGATATAGATATAAAAGAATGTGTAGCTCCAGGATCATACAAAACATTACCATAAATTCCAAAAATAGAAATTTTACCTTCAACTACTTCATTAGGATCTAGTACTTATTCTCTAATCAAGGTATAAGCACAAGCTCGAACTTTTAATTTTTTGCCGGCTCCTGCTACTTATTTGTCTTTTACTATAAGTGTTGGGTTTCTCCCATTAGGACAATCTTTAACAAAGTGTTGGTCACTACTGCATCCCATACATTTATCCTATTTTCTCCAACACTCAGATTTCTCAAGGCTTAATCCTCTACAAAACCTATATTTCTTCGGTGGTATTCCTTAAGCTATGTTTGTGGTCCCATTAGCCTAGTGTGTTCATTGACTAGCGTCCCCAATCTTCAATTTTGTTTGTTTTCTCCTGAGGTTACTTTGTTCTTTAAGGTGCATTCTTCCTTTATGGCCTTTTTCCTTAATTTTCCAAACTTCTCATAATTTTGATTCCACTTGCAACACTTTACGTATAGCCCTATTAAAAATTGGTAGTTATATAAGGACTCTTGTGTGATGTTATTTTTATGAGTCTAATTAGATTTAAGATATACTTTAATATGAAATTATCAAGTTGTACAACAATGTCTAAAGTTATCATCAATTCTTTTAGATCTCTTAAACTTGCACAAAAGTGTTTAACAAAGTTAAGTAAAATTCATTGTAATAGAATTCTATTCATTCAACATTCATTGATAAAACTTCAATAACATTCCGAGTTAGCATTAACTGCATCAGTATATGTACAAAGTCAAAATTCTAAAATTTGCTAAGCTAACTATACACCTAGTTGTGGACTAAATGACGAGGCTCGAGTTAAGGTATTACACCATAAGTCAGGCTAACCTTAGCCTTTTCTATCTAATATAACAATCAAAACTAATACTATAACATACATACATATTTATAGGTACAACTATTGGAATAGTACACTACAAGCCAATATATTTGGCCTTGTAAAAGCTATTTCTTTATAAAATAATCTTGATTGAATGATATTCTTTATATGGCCATCTTCATCATATGCTTTATTTCACTTCACTAGCATTTGGACAAAGCCCTTAGATCACTTATGACTACGGGGCTTGGTTTGGTGACCATGGAATAAATCTCACACGATCATGATTTTAAATCTTCTAAGTCATAGGATTTTAAGAGACGGGACATCTAAGATTTGGATAGACTTACATTAATAATGCATAAATCCAAGAGTTGGATTGCGTTGTTCTATGAGCAACTGTATGAGATCCATGTGTATGTTAATGAGTGCTTGTTAGAGAACAAAGCACTAAAGACCTATTGGAGAATCCACTAAATAGCTTTAGTGGCTAGTTCTTCTACTTGTGCTAGTGCATATTATTAGTC
This sequence comes from Jacaranda copaia, assembly GCA_014898725.1. NCBI lineage: Eukaryota > Viridiplantae > Streptophyta > Magnoliopsida > Lamiales > Bignoniaceae > Jacaranda > Jacaranda copaia. The sequence goes on along the minus strand of JACGDI010005232.1, from coordinate 796,798 downwards.
CTCTAACTTGAGGATCCATGGTAACCTTGTGTCTGGTCCTCATACTTTGACTTTTCCTTGACAACCTAGCGGGTCTTTGGGGTTGAGATGGGGTTTAAGCTACATGGCATTGAGATTTGTGAGATCTAATATGGAATCTAACGTCTTTCTTTTGTGAAGGGCGAGTACATCTCTTATATATTCTATAATGATTGATTTCCAAAAATCCACACGTAAGGTGGTGTGATAATTTGGAAATGGAGTTTTCCAAAAAGAAGGTCACACAACAGGATCAAATATTGAGAATAGAGACATAGTATCGAGGCTATTAGGGAGCCAACAAATATCTTACCCTAGGCCTCTTTTGGAAAATAGGAGACAGAAAGCCGTATTTGCATGGTACACATAGAGCGATGATGGTTCTCCAAATATTCATTTTGGCCAATTAGTTAGGCTCCATAGGTGTGAGGTTCGACATCGACCATGGAGATTGGGTTATTTTTCAATTAATGAGATTAATTGAAGTTGATTAGTTTAAAAGGAGTTTTAAACTAAAATGAATATAAGATATTCGAAAGTTATAAGAAGTTGTGAGCCCATGTCCAATGAATGGTAGAACCTATTGGGTCACACACAAAATTCAATTTAGTGTTAGAAAATAAACTCCTAATAGATCAATTTTATGGTGCTAATTTTGAAGGTCATTTTTGGCTTGATTAATTTAAGTATTAAATTACTCACTTAATTTAAGGAGTTAAATTAGATTAATAATTAAGGATTTAATTATTTGGTGCCAACATAACCATTAATTGATCAACTTAAAGAGTTAAGTTAACAAATTGAGCTTACGAGTTAAGCTAGTTTGACTTACAGAGTTAAGTCAAGTGAAAATTAATTAAATTAAAGAATTTAATTTAATTAATGGGAAGAATGAATTTTTGAGGGAAAATTTAAATGAAGAGTTCATTTGAATTAGCATCATAATTAATTTAGAATTAGATTTCAAATGTGATTAAAATGCACATGAATTCAAATGAGATTTGAATTTAATTTGCCACCTTGGCACCCCACTTGGTCACCCCTCCTCATGGAAGGTGTGATTATACCATTTAGCATCTATGTATAGATATAGAAAGAGAGGATTGGTCATCATCACACCATTTGTGAGGAATTAGATTCTTTGCATTTTCCTACTAAAAACCCCTTTCAAGCATTGCATTCATGTGTTGAAAGCTTTGCTCTCTTCTTTTTCTTCCCGACCTAAAATCAGCCTCCACCACTACAAATATATTTTCTTATTCTAGCATAAAGATTGGATATTTTGAAAGATTTAATTGGTGTGTGGATTATAATAATAGAGGCAAACAAAAGGGTTTGATTGTTTTGGAGATCCACTTGCACAAAGTTCGATTGGATGAAGTTCTTCAAAAGGTTGCAGAAATATTTTTGATCCAAAATTTTTACAGTTAGTTTTTCAAGGTGTTGAGAAGATCCATTAATTTTCTCTGAATGTTTAGCAGAGTTTTGGCGGGGATATTTCCACACTCTGCCAACTGTGCTAGTTGCAGACAATTTTTGGAATTGTAAAGAGTTCACTAGTCTCTCCTTAGATTTTTCTTTTCATGGTAATGCTCTCACCAAATCTAAATTCCTAGCATGATTTTATCCTTATATGCTTGTAAGCACTATTTAATTTCATGCTTTTGAAGTTTTGATAATTGGGTCCTAGTACCTTAATTGCTTTCAACAACTGCACCTACAAGGACCTCTAAGCCTAATCCTTCACATTCGTAATGTCAGATTCTAGGTTTTCATCTTCATCCTCCTGATTTTCCCTATTCAATTCTATATCCATATCATCATCTTCCTCTTCAATTTCTTAAAATTCATCTTCCATAATGATCACTAGTGGTATATCGGCTTGGGGCTTGTATACAGGATCCTCTTCAAGTTCTTCCATTGTTAACTTCTCAAGGTTCCTTTTAGGTACTTCCTTGATACAAATACCTTATTTGTGTCCTGGCTCTAGAGAGAGATGAACTCTGGAGGGTATAGCCTCTAATGCTATCCAAACCCCTATGATCTGGTCTATGGAAATTCCATAATGTTTCAACATCACTCTAACCTCATCCATGGTTATATGTATTGTATTAACAATCTTTCAAAGGTCTAACTCCAATGTCCTACCGGTTTCCTCCATCTAAACCCACACCATGCTGACTCTCTCGATCTGTCCTTCAACTATTTTCACCCGCTTACCTTTTCATTCTATTTATTCCACAAGTAGTGGCGCCACCATTGTTGTGCTATACATAATAGTATAGATAGATGTACTAGCATATCTTTCTATGCATGACTTGAACTAAATATAATTGAAAATATAAATACATACATTATTTCTATTTCTTGTAAAACTAAATTTAATTCATGATATATTTCTTAATAAATTACATGGTATAATATTGCAAATTTTTTCACAAAATTATAGTGTATGATTATCAAAGATAGTAAAAGTTCTTGATCGCCAACACCATCATATTTATAGAAACACAATGTAAATATACAGAAATATTTATATTTTTCATAACAAAAAACATGTAAATTTAAATCAAATTAGACAAAACAATAAAAATATAACATCTTAAGAGATAAAAATGATGATAAACATTTAGAGCGTAAGACCTATTGTACAATAGGAAAACAACTCAAAAGAAAGATGAAAATTATGTTTAATTGTTTTTTTAAAAAATATATATTACCCAAATAAATATTGATTTTCATATATAGGAAAACATTTGATTAGATATCACTATTTATTTTTTACAATTATTTTTATTTGGATTATTTAATTTAACAATAAAATGAAAGATAAAATTTCAAAATCTCAATTTATGGTTGTAATGCCCTAGAATTTGTTTTTCATATTTAATTGATTACTTTATCATAATTTTATTTTATTTATAATTTTAATTAAAATATGTAGTAAGGTGGCATCATTTCATAATTATATGTGTGTGTGTGTGACATTGAATTATCTAATGGTCAAATAGTGATAACTATTATTTAGGTTAATACAAACATATATATATTCCACGTTTTGGGAAGAGTATGATTGAATTTTACTTGAAATAATACTATTTGAATACTAGGAATTGAATCATTGACATTTTAGGAATCAATAAAAAAGACACTTGAGTTATAGTAGGTCTATCTTAGTCTTAGAAGGAAAACAATAAGAGTCTTTTGTATCAAACACTCCCCTTATATATATATATATATATATTATTTTTCTCTATGGACCAAAACCCTATTCACATCATTATATATATTAGAAAAAGGGAATAAGGAGAAGAGAAGCGCGAGAAAGAAAAGAAAGTTGGTTGTTGCACAACTCTATCAAAAGAGATAAAGTATTCTTGGTTGATTAGAGGAATCGGTTAGTGATAGTTTTTAATTATTTTCTAGGGTTAATTACCTAGACCTCACTCCGCCCCCACCCCCCGGCCTGAGATTGGGCCTTATTTCAACAAGGTCCATAGCTTTCAGAAAATTACAAATACCCTTTGGCATTGACGGCTGTCCATCAAGTTGGATGATTTTTGTGAATGGGCCATTTTACCTTTGTTCAAAAATTAGAAACAAAAGCAAGTAAAACAATCCTAAGACTAAAATGACCTTTACCTACCAAATTGACCAAAAGGTCCACAAAGCGGTGGTAAAGAAGAAAGGAAGACAAGCATCTTCCTCATTCATATCCTTTTCAATGGAAAAAAAAAGGTAGAAAACTCCCAAAATCTCCCAAAACCATTCAGCCTACATTAACAAAACTCAACTCCTTCTCAAACCTATCATTCTCCACTCCATTTTGGAAAATGATAGGCAGACATTGGAGTCCCAAACTTTGGATCAGTTTTAAAAATACTAGAATTTTCAATTTTGATAAATGTATGAATTTTACTTTCAAAATGTGTTTTTTGTTAGATCTTTTATTAGGTTACATATTTCTTCAGAATATGTCAAAATATTCCATTTTTTCTGATTTTTATCTTTATGTATGAATATTTTTTCTATTTTTGTGGGTTTTCTTTTATTATTTTAATTAAAAATGAACTTTAGTAGATATTTTAAACATGTTTAAGTCTAGGCATGTTAATAGGTTTTAGTTTTTTCATGAATGATGTGGTAAAAATTTGTTATTAGACTAATTTTACCTATTTAGAATGTTGGACTGTTCTATTTGTTATGAAAAATCAAATGTCAATATATTGTAATTATTAGAAAACTTGAAGACGGGAAATGTAATGTTTTACTTATTGTAACAATTTTTGTTTTTCTTTCTTTATTTCATTCATTCTTTCTATTTTTGCTATCTTTTTGCAAAGAAGAAGTGACTAATCTATCCAATTGATGCAAACATTCCTTTGGTTGTAATTCTAAGAGAAATGAAGAAGTAAAAGAAGGCTAAAACTAGCTCTGCATCTATAAAGAAACATGTGCACTTGGTGGGTGAAGGACAATCTACATATGCTGCTTAATTCGGTCCTTGTTATTTCTTTTGTCAATGTGAATTTGTGAAAAACTTGATTTTTTTTTTGTTTTATTGGATTTGGAAAGCTATTTTGGTTAGATTGTAAGGCTATTTTTGTTGTTTTGGCGAATAGTCTAACTATATTTTGTAAGTATTTTGGATGATGAATCTGTCAAACTTTGAATATTTGAAGGATTGAAATGTAAAGTTCTTGCAGTATTTATTATTGGTGAAAAAATGTTAGTCATTTTTTCTAACATGTTTTGTAGTTTTATGCAATGTTCAGGGTCGTATTTGCAATGTTCCAAAATTTTATTTATAAAATGATTGTCATATTCAACTTATGTAATCTTCTGATTTTTATATGGGGGTAAAAGTAATGTTGTATTTTGCAATTTAAGGGGACAAAAAGTTATAATATAAAATGTAAAATCAAACATCAAAAAAATCAAAATTATTAGAAAGTTTGTCAAACTGCCAATTGCAATGGCTTACAAAAAATTAACAAATAAAACCTTATAATCTTAAAAATATTAAAAATAGGTCCATCAGTATTTTTGTCTCAAAAATAACTATAACAGTAACCAATGGGCACTTTTGAATTTTCACAACATTTTTGTGAATAGAGACTAATGGACTTTAAAAACAATGTAAGATGAAGCAAAATATTGAGAGGTATTTGTAATTTTGTCTAACTTTTGAGTTTTTGGACAAATAGGCCAAACCTTAGGAGCGTCTAGCTAATCAAACCTGTTTTCTAATGGCTTGCATTTAGAGGAAATTGGTTGTGGTAGAAGAAATTGCTAGTAATCAATCTGATTAGTTTTATGAATCCAGGAGTTGAGATAAAAGAAAAAGATAAGGAGAAAGAGAGAAAACAAAGGATGCTACAAGTTTCTGTAGCTAAATATCAAGATAAAAAGAAAAGAAAGAAAAAGCAAAGAAAATTCTCATGGAAATGGGCGTGCTAATGTGTGTTTGTGACAATATGTGATAATTTATTGTCAGCATACCATAGTCTAGCCAATGTTTACATTAAAGAGGCAAGAGGATGTTCTACTTTATCATGCTTGTTGACAATCAAACATGAATTTTAAGAAAGGCAGGAGTTTAACTTTGGAAAACCATGCATGTGGATTGCACCCAAGGTACAAGTGTTGGTGCCTGGTTAATTTCAATAAATTTTATGCCTATTAATTTAGCATACCGTGTAAATAACTTAAGCCATGTTTTGTGCGCTTGATAAAAACTAGAAGGAATTCTTTGGTTCGAATAGATTGATGATTAGTGGGACATGAGATATATGTAATGACAATCATGAGGCTTTGTTGACCTACCACAAGTAGGATTGGAATTGGATATTTGTTTGATTTGTAAATTGCTTTTGATTCCTAGATGTTCCATAAAACATAAATGGCACGGCAACCTATATCATATATGTTAGTTGCTAAATTATTAAAATTAAGATTACTTAGGTATTTTTTTAATGAAATATGGAGGGCTTAATGACACATTGTTTGATTATATATGTTATTTACCAAATATCGAATTATAGATTACGTGCCAAGTGTGTAGAAAAAAAATTAGTAAGAAGTTATGAGTTATGGATTCATATTTTGGTTGGGATAGATATATTGGATTTCAATTTAGAAGACTTTCAAAATAATTATCTTATTGTCTATTATGAAAGTTTTTTTTATTTGAATAAATTAACTAGGGTTCACATGAGGCTTAGGAAGATACAACCAAGTAAACTTTATAGTCTTTTGAATTATTTGAATGATATTTGATTTTTGTAAAACATTTGTTCTTTTAGGTGCTATGGGATGAGACCTTGAGTATGATTATAATTGAGGTCAGGTGTATTGATTAGTTCAAAATGTATTATCTTGCTGTCGATATTTATTAGTTAAAAATAATAGAGAAGAAAAGAAAATAGAGTTTTCATTTATTAGATATTAATTAAGTTGAGTGATACTATTTCCAACATGTGATCAAAGACTTAACACAAAATAGTTGACTCGTGATCCGATTGATAAATATAGTGAGTGCCTATTCGTATATATGATATATAGTATTAGTTTTCAAAATCTAGAAAGTTATATGTTGTAATATATTGTATTGGAACCTTTTTTTTCACTTTACACTGCACTATAATTATAATTGGCTGCACACATGAAATTGTCTTATTCTATTTCATGATACAAGAAAACATATTCTTTTATGATCTCATTTTTATTCAATAATATTTTTAGACTATCAATTAAAGACGATGATCAATACTGATGATTGAATTTATTGTTATTGATACTGTATGTTGGATCTAACTTGGTCTAGGTGTCTAAGGCCTAACCTGACCTGTGGCATCCCATTGGGCAGTAACCCCTTAAAGCATCCTCAAGTGACTTAACATAATGGTAATAGATAAAATGTATTTCAAAATTGATCATAAGTAGATATGCGAAATTGAACGAAATGGTACAATCTATAAAACATCAGTCGGCAAGGCCATATAAATAATATTCAAAATGATTCAACTAGTAGTATGAAATCAAATTGGTCTGTAACAACACAATATCAATACAAAAAAGGGAAGCCAGCGAGGCTGTAGGATATATGAGACAGATAACAAATAATACAATAAGAGTTCTGGGCACAAGAATGAGTAAAATTTAATTCAATAAATAAACACTGAGAATACAGACATTGAAAATCATTCACTTCGCAGAAGATAGATAGGCTTACCTTAACCCTCACATTAATTTCCCACAGAAACTCTATCTTTGTTATATTGTCCTACAAATCCTAGCTCATCGTCACCTATTCCAATAGGATATATTAAATGTCAAATGCTTGCTCCATATCCTTTAACAATGGTTAAACCATTTACACCTTAAAATTGGGAATTATTGATTATGAGGAATATCTATCTAACCTAGGTTCTTGCCCCATTTCGGACATAATAACTTAGGCTAAAATATTCTAATTATCTAAATTATTCTAACAAAATCATTAGCTACTGCCACTATAGTATTAATGATGGACTAATTTGTTCCGAGTAACTAATCATTTCTTAAGTTAATAGCCAAAGCTTATGCATAATAATCCAATGAAATTATAAGAAATTACCATGTTTCATTAATTATTAATTCCTACAACATTACACAATATTTAAAGTTTTGATTGTACCGTTTAACTTAATTAACAATATTTATGTTCTAATTATCAATATGGGTCCCCTAGCACTGTAAATAACTTATATATATCCAAATGTTTTAGCTTATCAACATGAATCTCATAATTATGATTTAGTGCAATTAACTTAAGCTAACATCAGCAATCAGGTTAACATTTTTAACTGAATTGAATCAAGAGACATTAAACAATTTGAATAGAATTTTACCTAAAATCTCGAGTTTAATGTTCTAAACCCATAATTCCTAAATTTATATCACCTTTATGAAATTCACATGTTTTCCAAATAATAATAATAATCAATCTTTATGACATCACACAACTTAGATTTCTCAATTATATCAATTGACTTAATTTAATGATAATTGGTGTGTAACGATCCAAGTCCACATATCACTTTATATTAAAATCACATACAATCGTTCTGGTCCATAATCATAATTTTTTGCCCAATTAACCTATATTTACAACAAAATTTTTGCTAACAATTCAATTAGATTAAATTGAAAATTAAATTATCTGATTAATTGGTGTACCAAATCGATCGACTTTGACGTCAATTCACAATTTGAAACTAACCTTCATGTGCTTGGATCGATGCCCTAAAGTTGCCAGACCGCCAATAGTGGCCTCATCAACATTGCTATGCGCCCCCATGTGCCATCATCAGAACTAAAAATTGGACAACCAATACTCTTCTCCACTTGTTTAACAAAAGCTATCAGTCAATTTTGGATTTTTCCACCATCTCACTAGTCAATTTTGCCAAAAATAGTATAGTGTCATCTAATGCAATTGTGTTAATTTTTCCTCAATTACTCCTCCATTTGTGATCCGTTCTTTAAATTGAAGCTACCATCACTTTTCTCCAACTAAGCCCATCAAGACTTATTTTAGCCCCCAATTTATTAGTGCTTTTTTGACCTAGTTGACCAATTTGATTTACAGATTAGGCCCATAATTTTTCAGGTTCTTTACAATTAAGTCCTTTCCTATTTACATTTTCCACCCAATTTTGTTTTTCAAATTAAAATTTTGATTTTTAAATTTTACTTCTAAAATGATAAATTTTGGGGGTGTTATAATTCTCCCCCTCTTAAAAGAATATGGCCCCCAGATTCTTATCTTTGACTGGAAGGTTAACACTGGCACATATTTTGCTCCCATTACCACTTACTTCAATCACATGCTAAGTTCTCCCATTGTCACAATTTACATCCTCTAATCCCTAGTAACGTTTATTTCACTAAGATATGAGTAATCTCCTTTTTTTGTTTCTTCCCAATATCAACATGTCTATCTTTACTAAAGCATTGGGTGCCACCTTATTTTTAAGGTTGACTAATAATTCCATAAACATTGTTCTGTTATTCATCATTACCTAAAATGTCTCTTGATTTTCTTGATTGAGCTTATAGCAAGTAAATTAATCTCTCCCAAAAGGGAGTTTTAAATGTCTAGTAATCCCATAAAACTACTGAGCACTTTATGTTATTTTTTTATTGGGTGATTCTTATGCACATTGTCCCATAGCATTTCCATACTTAGATGTTCTCCATTTCATCCTACTGGAATGCATGCTGCTATTTAAGAGATCACAACACTACTACAACATAAAGTGACTATTAACATCACAAGTTCATATTTACATGATATTTACATTAGAGGGTGGCCAAGTTCAAACTCAACATGCCTAATTTTCTTAACAAGTCATACATTTCCATGCAACTAGCTACAAGTTCACAAAAACTAAACATACTAGATAGAGTCATGAATAATACATCTGTTGCACCTTAGATTCCACTTAAGAGATATAGTCAAAAATATGTGGAAACAGACCCTCTTCTGAAGTTCAAGAAACTTAGATAGCACCCTCAATGACCTATTTCCCTTTATCCTTGTGAGCAATTAAGGTTGACTATTTTATTTTAGGGCAATCCTAGATAGATGTTAATTGATGCCGTACGCTATGCACTTTCCTAGCTTTTTCCAATAATTAGATTCTTAATGATTTAACCCACTACAAAATCCACAAATCTTCTTTAGCATTTTTTATTGGACTTTCGGCTATTTCCTACTTGAACCACTTTCTCTGCCAATAGCAATTTTAAGTTCAAAAGCTTTCACTTGCTTTCTCTTTTTCTCATTTACATATACCTCAAGAGGTCTTTCCTCCACCTGCAAGGCTCTCTCTAAGGATTTCTCGAAGTTAGACTATTTGTAAGGCATAAAGGGTCTATTGTATTTTAGATCTTAATTTTTAAACAAATTTCTGAGTCCTACATTCTTTTTTTTGTCAATGTCTATGGGGTGTACCAAATCAGTCTACTGAATCTAGCTTCATACTGCCACACTATCATTTCCCCTAGGGTAAGACCCTCAAATTTTTATCTCTAGGCATCTCTTACTTCTCATGGTATAAATCTATCCATAAATTCCCATATGAAGTTTTCCCATGTATGAGGTATTTTTTTATATTCCCGTCGTTGACTTACCAAGGTCCACTAATAACTAGTAGCTTTTTCTAATAGATGGATGTCAAATATAAATTTGAGGTCATTCGAGTAACCTAACATTGGGAAAATATCTTTAATATCCTTGATCTAAGCTTCTGCCTTTTGGTGGTCCGATTCATCTATAAACATTAAGGGTGGAACTTAAGGAGATATGCTAGAGTTTCAAAATTTGGAGGCTCTTCACTTCACTTAAGGTTATTCAACTAACCTTGTTACTAACATGATTACATGAATTGTTGACATATTGCAATCATCTATTTTACAACCTCTTATCTCGTTATTGAATGCACTTGTAGGTCTTGTACCACTTTCTCAATACTTATTGGACATCTTCATTCTAAAGTATCTTCTTCTAGATTTTTCCAACCAAATGAATATGTTAGGTTAGCTTTTGTGATGCCATTCGATAAGTTGCAAAGCTTCTCAATTATGTAAACCATACTTATTTGTGACAATTAAATAAGATGTTTGTTAATTAATATCCAATCATTCTTAGTTATTATTGTGCAACATTCAAAATATATACACTATTTTTCTTAAACAAAAGGAATATCCGAACTCGGCTAGTGTCCTAATTAATATCAACATTAGAGGTTCTCTTATTTCTTGTTTTTATCCTTCGGCATCTAGTGTCTATAAGATAGTAGCTAAACTAATCGATAGCTTTGTGTTAGATGAAATGATCATGACTAGGTCTAAGATAATTGTGGTTTATCGTATACTAATGTTAGCATCTACAGTTATTGCTCTGAAAGTAATCTCATGAGGTACAGTTATATTTATGTATGTATCTGGTGGCCTTTTCTTACTAATCTTCAATTGTAGCAAAGAGTCTATCGCTCTTTGTTCTTTTCTCATTTTTTGTTTATATCCCTGAAATTATCTTTCCTCTCTAGAATTCTTCTAACTTTATCTCTTTTCTATTTACCTTCATATCTACTATTTTGGAAGAGTCCTGAAAGGTACTAATTGGAAAAGCCCAAGAATTCAAATATCTTTGATACATTTTTTGGCCACATTCGAATGTCTATAGCCTTAGTTCTTATAGAATTAACCATAAATTCTATGATGCTAAACACATATGTTTCATTCCTCAATTCCAAGTAATTTAGAAGTTCCTAACAAGTTCACAATAAATCAATCTGAAGTTGGTTCTATATGTATCATATTTATAATTTCTACAAGAGCTTGAGTTGACCCTCTTAGCATCATTTCAATTAATAATATCTATTTTATAAGTTGAAGATAGCTCTCAACCCATCTACTCCCTAAATTTTCATTTCATTGTAACACTTCTTTAGTGTCAATCTTAAACACCCTTAGTACTTGTATTAGGTTAAATAGCCGATGTGGAAGAAAGCATCATAATTCCCAAACTTGATGAGTTCCATCGAGCTCTTACTATTATTCTACGAATATGCAAGATCCTTCCGAAAGTAAGCAGATACCTAATTCCTTTATTCATGAAGTTATTGTGAACCTCAAACGGCACCTTGTTACTTAGTCTGTGCTTCTATATTCCATTAGCTTGATCCTTTCAATGATTTTCCATGTAACTATATCGTTTAAATCACACCATCATTTTTTTCTTTAGGTTCCTTATCTTTAGTTGGTTATCTTTACGCTAATTATCAATTACCCTACAATTTATGGACTCTTTTGCTACTAATGCAGTACACTTATTTCTTAATGAATCTTAACTTATGCTTGGTGTTGCATCTTCTTTTCCATAATTCCTATTTAAACTCTGAGTTTCATATCCTTATCTAGTGTTCTCTTTTAGATTTTTTTTTGTACTTATCACATATCTCACAACTACGTTTAGGCCATTTTTCTTGGGGTCTCAAGGTCTTTTCCTCAAAATTTCACCTCCTATGGAAACCAAACCTTCTTTCTTATCTATTGTTATCTTAAAAATCATACCCATCAACTTTCTCATTATTAATGCACTAGTTTCTTTAGATAGTCATATCATACGAGCCATGACTGTGTATGCATGTCAAGCACCATTCTTCTTAATGCCATTCTATCTATCAAAATTCATATTTGCATCATGTTATTCCTTGTTAATATAAGCGTACCATTTAAACTTCAATTATACCTATAGGTCAAACATTACTCAGCCCAAATAATCATGTGTTTCCTGAATACACCCCTACCTACAATAATCTTTTTCCTATGTATTTACACAATCTAGTTCTTATCTATAAACATGTGGCAGGGATTTGTTTATCTCAAGGTAATCACTTACTGACCCAAATTCATATCTTTTCATAATGATCTTTTGCTTATCAAATACAACTTCCACGAATGTTGCTTGAACCATGTTTATTTACCTAGTAACTCTTTTCACACTAAATGCAATTTTTCTCAAATAGGCATGTACTTATCAAATTCAACCTTAATGGATATTACTCATATAGCGCCATAATTCAAAACAACATCATCCTTATTAATGAATATAAGTTCAAATACTTGACATACCAGAAGAAAGAGGTTATATACTAGTTGGCCACCCTAGTCATAACCTCTCACTTCCTTAATATCGATTATTATCCCAAAAGTTCATATACAATTCAATTCCACAATCAAACTTCATAATTTCTTGTCCAAAAATTTCACATTCCAAGAATCATATCTTGACATAGCTTAGGTTTTCTTCAACTTAGATATATATCCAAAAATATTTCCAAAGTTAAGCTTAGTCTTTGCTAATTGAGAATTTCACACTCCGAGGATCATATTCTTGTCTAGCTTAGTTTTTTGTAATCTAAGTGTTTACACCCTAGAAGATTCTGATTCCAATTACAAAAATCATTCCAATATTAAGCTAAGTCCTTAAAACCCAGACCCTGATACCATGTTGTACTACCCTACCCGATAGGCACATGCTTTAGGCTAAGGTGCTACTCTAGTCATATTTACAATAACTCAAATAAAATATACACATCCAAAATTCCAATTTAAAGCTGCACAACAACCCAAAAACCATTCATTCTAATATACCATTACAATCCACTAAACCTACAACACACAAACTTGTACACATAAAAAGATAATGTCAAGCATATTTAACTATTTATACAAAGTACTCAAAAGTTTAAGCATAAGAACTAGGTCTATCCTAGTTGAATCCATAGATATATATACATTCATACACACCTAATCTATTACAATTTTTTTCTTACGCCAGCCACTCAAGCATGCCTTGAGTCCTCTAATATCCTTCAGATCCTGTTTAGGAAAGAAGCAAGAAATAACATAATATGGTAAGTCCAGAGGACCTAGTGAAGGGAGTGTGTGACAAACAGTTAAAAGAAAACTATTGAAAGTAAAACTATCACTAAGGACTCAATAATGAATATGTTACCATTTACGACATGAATCAATAATATATCATACAAAAGCATAATATCAATGGGAACCAATAAAAGGGTTTTAATGCGACGGATAAACAATTAAGCGAAATAATAGGAAGAACCAAAACTACCAAAGTTATAAATTGATGTGATAATAGAATAGAACTTAAATAGACAATACATTAACATAATGGAAATCCAATGAAATGAGACATGAAATAAGCAAGACCTCACATAACAAAGCATACCATAACAGACTATTGGCAATTCCAACAATATTACTCCTAGAATAAAACATCACAAATAACACGGAGTACAAATATAACATAACAAATTTCCCTTATTATGCCGTTACCCAGGCACTCATCTCGATAGACATATGGCATGGCTGACCACATGCTGATCTCTCCACTTGCAGACAACTACCTCCAACCATCTACAAGTTAAGATCTTAAGTGGGAACCAGTTGGTAAATCAGCCACCATTGGCCTATACCCCTTGATTATCTTCTTGGACCTAGTCTCGGGCACATCCCAACTTATGACATCACCCTGAGCGGTAATCCCCTAGGAGCTTCCTCAAGGTGACTTAAAATAATGCCAACAAATAAAATGCATTTCCAAATAATTGATCATAAATAGATATGTGAAATTAAATGAAACAGTACAATCAGTAAAACATTGATCGATAAGGCCATATAAATAATATTCAAAACAATTCAACTAATAGTATGAAACTAAATTGTATGGCACAACCCAAAATATCAACACTAAAAAGAGAAGTCAACAAGGTTGTATGGTCTATAGGATAGAGAACAAATAATATAATAAGAGTTCTATGCACCAAAATAAATATAATTCAATTCGACCAATGAACATAAGGAATATAAGCATAAAAAATCATTCACCTCCTAGAAGAAAGATAAGCTTAACTCTCACCTTAATTTCCCATAGAAACCCTATCCTTGTTCTACTATTTTGCAAATCTTAGTTCCTCACCACCTATTTCAATAGGACATATTAAATGTTAAAATGCTTGCATTGTATCATTTAACTATAATTAAACCATTTATAACTTAAAATCCGATGTTATTGATTATAAGGCTCATTTATCTAACCTAAGTTCTTGCCCCACTTCAGATATGGTAACTTAGGCAAAACTATTTCAATTATCTAAATTATTCTAACAAAATCATCATGCTAATGTTATAACAATATTAACAAAGGATTTATTTGTACAGAGTCACTAATCATTACTTAAGTTAATAGCCCAATCTTAAGTGTAATAATTCAACCAAACAATAAATAATTACCATGTTTCATTAATAATTAATCCCTATAGTGTTACACAAAATTTAAAGCTCTGATTATACCGATTAACTTAATTAACAATAATTATGTTCTAATTACAAATTTGGGCCCACTAGTATTGTACATAACTTATATATCCAAATATTTTGGCTCGTTATCATGAATCTTATTCCAACCATTTCAATCCATAATTACAACTTGTTGTAATTAACTTAAACTAACATCAGTAATCAGCTTAACATATTTAACATAATTGAATCATGAGATATTTAACCATTTGAGCATAATTTTACCTAAAATCTCAAATATTATGTTCTAAGCCCATAATTCCTAAAATTTATATCACCTTATGAATTTTACATGTTTTCCTAACAATAATCAATCTTCATAACACCACACAATTTAGATTTCTCAATTATATCAATTAACATAATTTAATGATAATTAGCTTATAAGTAATGATCTAAGTCCACATATCACTTTATATTAAAATCACATACAATCATTGTAGTCTATAAACATAAGTTTTAGTCCAATTAACATATATTTACGTTAAAATTTATATTAACAATTCAATTAGATTAATTGGGAATCAAATAATCTAAATAATCAGTGTTTTACCAAATTGATCGAATTTGAGATTGATTTACAATTCAAAACTAGCTTGCATGTGCTCGGATTAATGTCTTGAAAATTCTACATTGAAGTCATTAGACCACCGCTATCGATTGTCGTAGCCCTCTGAGCACCATTGCTAAAACTGGGTGCTAGACCCACTAATCGACTTATCTCTGCATGTCCAATAAAGCTCTCAATAAATTCTAGATTTTGTTGCCATCTCGCCTGTCAATTTTGCCAAAAATAATACAGTGCTACTCAACATTGCCATGTTAGTTTTCCTTTGATTACCCTTTCATCGATGGTTTGTTCTTGAAAATGAAACAACCATCACGTTCCTCTAACTAAGCCCATCAAGACCCATCCCTTGACCATTAGTTATCAAAACCATTGTGCTCATCACATCTGCCATTACTCTTTTTAGGTTGCAAACTTTAGGTTTTTCACTAGCTAATTTAGAGTATGGTGGGGATAGTTGAGTTTACCCGTCATAGGAAAGGTAATGGTTGGTTTATATATGTGTTTTCACCACTGTTGAAGGGCATTTGCTGGTGAGGGTGATGGGAGACTGCCTGCAAAAGTTTGAAGAAAGTTGGGAATGAGGGATCGCAATTTATAGAAGAATATCTAGAAATTAAAATTGGCCTCCAAGAGTTTTAGTCAGTTTTCACTTCTGGCCTCAATTTATTAGTGCTTTATTTTGACCCAATTGACCAATTTTACTTAAAGATTAGCCCTATAATTTTTCAGTTAAACATAATCATCACTAATCTAGAAATCCTATATTTTGAGGACCCTATCCCAGCATATCTTGGGTTTCTAAACTTTAGCTCTAATATTGTGTCTATAGCACTCCATCTGAGAGGTGCTTGCTTTGTATCGAGGTACTACTCTAATCAAATCATTAAAAATCTATTGCACTCTCCAAAAAAATATTTCTGAACCTAAGAAATATCATAATTTAAAATTCAATTTAGTCATGCTGAAAATGACAAGCAAAACCCAAGTTCTCATAACAAGTCACAATTTCTCAAAGGCCCGTAATTTAACATACATATATACATCATTCATCAGGAACTCCAACATGTCAAACTTCATAAAAGAAAAGATACTAACTTATAACCTATACCCCCTGTCACATTAAAATCGTAAAATTTTGCATCCTTACCATTATAGATGTCATGATAATAATATTTACATTATGCTAAAAGATAACCTAAGCTCAGGGTGCCTTCTATTTTTCAATCTAGCTAAAGAACAAATAGGACACCACAAAGAGGGTAAGTCTGAATGACTTAGTAAGGCAAGCATTTGCATGTATAGGAAGAATCATAATGAAATGGAATACAAAATACAAATGAAAGAAGAACATTCATTTTGAATTCAAATGACTATAATACAAGTTACGACATCTGGATATTAGAGATTTGGAAGAGTATACGGGATCTATGAACTAAATCCAAAAAACTAGTATTTCTTGTACAACACTTTGTGGGCAGACTCAATGTCATCCCTTACTGACAAAAAGACATTTCACATTTAATACATTTCATAGAAGATATCAAAACTCAGAGACATGATTAGTTTTGAAAACACTATGTGAATAAGTTATTTTATGAAATATTCAGACTTCTAAATCGCAAATTTTGATTAGTTTTATAAAACGGACTAGACAAGAACATTTTATAAAATCAATGATACAAGCATATTTCATATGTACGACCGTATATCACCTTGATCTTGTATAAATGATACGATCGTGAAATAACCTACCTCCTTATATTACCTCATTATTGTATAAATGATATGACTGTAAAATGACTTACCCCCTTATATCATCTCGATACGAACGTAAAACAACCTGCCCCCTTATATCGCCTCAAGAAGTGGCCAACTTATTAAATTGCTCCAGTATGAATGGTAAAATCAATCCTCGCCAATCAAGCCTCCCTTGAACATAAGATCACAACCATATGAATTGGTAGGACCGATCCTTGCCAATTAAGCTTTAGGCCATAGTCAACCCCCACTGCCTAAAATTAAGATCACAAGCTAAATCAGCCAACGACATTGCTTTTATCACCAATATAATGGTACAATTTTAGAATAGTAATCCAAGCATTCCACTAGGATTGGCAGTCTGCCCAAATAGATTTTTTGTATAAATATCTATAATTAAATTCAATAATCAAGTATGCCTACAAGGCCATGGATTTCATTGAATAATACCAGAAGCAAAATCAAAGAAACAAACATTTATAAAAAGCTTAAAAAGAAATACTTGGTCAGTCGGCAAGGTTGGAGGGTACTAGGGACAAAAAAAGAACATCATAATAAGATTTCTAGACACTAAACAAAAACAAGCAATAACCCTCACACTAGTTTACGAAACAAGTAACAAATAACAAATAAGATTTCAAATAATTCATAGAGTACAAAAATCAAGATATGGCCATGACACGGAAATAAATTTAACCCTCATAGGGGTTTATCGTAACAACAAATAATTATAAAAAAGTGCCATATTGGTAGGCCGTCACAGGACATATAAGCAAAGACCTGGGAGGTTAGATCATTACCTTAATAACCTTAAAAGAATGTAATTCCAGACCTACTACTCTATAGGATCCAACTTCTTAATACCTTACCAAAAGGTAAGTTTACAATAAAAACCTTGTTCAATCCTATAATTCTAGTCATACGACACATTAATCTAAAGTCAATAGTTGCTTGGTGACTACAACAATTTAGGATCTAGTTCTGTTTTTATCAATAAAAACTAGACTAAGTCTACTGGTATTACAAAATATTAAAAACTCATTTAAAACTAGTAAAAATAATATAGACAGATTCCTAAATTACATCATAAATCTTACAGCATTATACCTTATTGTTATAATAACACAATTAGCATAAAATTCCAAGTTTATCGCTTTGATCATGGTTACAAAATTTAGGGTTTACATCACTTATTTAGCTATCTAGTACATGGTTTACATGAAATAATATAATTCTAGGCTCTTAAACTTAGGTAACGTGCATGCATGCTTCATTCCTCATGCATGATTATATTTTCTAATTGATTTATGCATTTTTTTGTTATACAAAGTATTATGAACATTGGAATGTGTATACATATACTTATAAATATTTACACAATCAACTCCTTTCTTTCACCTAAATTTCATTGTGAAGGAAGAATTTTGACGATCATACCCCATGTATGTGATCACTGCAATGAGATAAAGATTCGATCCCAAGCCGCTAAAGAGTTGCCATGCACAGTCGCCAGAAAAGCTTAACAATACTACCAAAATATGTCTTTTAGCTCAATTAACCAAACCCCTAAATTAATTTTGCTAAACACCACCAAATTAAGCTCCAATTTCAGTCTCAATCGCCTAGCACCACCACATTTGCCGCTGCAATTTTTCCTTAATTCCTCTGTCCATGGTGGTTTGTTTGAGAATCCAAAAGCATTGGAGTGATCCTTTAGCTAAGGGCTACAAAACCCAATACTTATACTTGAAGTTCAGCCACCGAAGATGGGAAACCCACCAAGCCCTACCGTGCTGAAATTTTGAGCTCCAATTCTGGAGGTTCAATCCATAGGTTTTGGAAGAAAATGGTAGCAAGGAGAGGAAAAGAATGGTACCAAGTTTGCTAGGTTTTGGTCACCGAAGTGAGGTCACTGGCATGAGAGAAGAATGGTGAGGGTGATTGGTTGAGGTAGGGAAGATGATGAAAAATAGGTGTTAAATGCAAAATCTAATATTTATAGATTTGATCTTTCCTTAATCGTAGATTGACCTCTAAAATTTTAATTTAGTTTCAATTAGGTCCTCCAAGGTTTCCACCAACATCAATTTAGCCTCGTAACTAATGAGTGCCTCACTTTGACCCCTTTGACCTAAAATATTAGCCATGCAACCACAAAATTTTGAAAATGTGATCCAATCAAGTCTTGCCTAATTGCACTTTGACACCAAAACTTTAAAAATTTTTGCAATCAGGTCCTTTTTATCAATTTTTTTATTTTTTTGCGAGCCCTAAAATCTTACAATCAATATCTTGATTTCTAAATCCTTATCTTCCAAAAATTTTGAATTTCAGGGGTATTACAATCCTTATCCGAATTCGATCCAAAATCTGATAAGATCTTTGTTACTTAATACCATATCCAAATTCAATGGATATCCAAAATTTGATTAAAAAATCCAATCCAATTTATATTTTTTTCCTTTTTTCTCTTTTGAATTTTATAAAAATATTGTATTTATAACAATTTTTTTATTACATTTCAGTCCAAAAATTAAATATTTGAATACTAAATTCCTATTTTACATTATATTACTGCATAGATAAACTATTATATGTTATTATATTTGACATTTTATTAATATCCCTCTTATTTTTTAGGTTAAAAACTTAATATATATAGTATAATATAGACATTAATATAGATATTAGGTCAATATAGTATATAGATTTTATTTTAAAACCTTTATTATTTTTACGTATAAAAGTATTAATTTAATGAAAAAATTTAAAGTTTGAATTCGAATCTTTAACAGATCGGATTGCTTAATTCCATATCCAATCCACTTAGTTTAGATTACGAATATTTATAATTAGATTTTATCCATCGGAAATTTTAATTGAATAAAATTCTAAAATTTGGATCTAATTTAGATCGGATTCAAATTCAAATTTGCTCCATTAATAGCCATACACTAGCTATTTTAAGTGTTTATTTATCAACTTTTGAAAATTTCAATTACGCTAACAATATATTATGTCTTCTAAAAGAAATTTGCTTCAGATATTTGAAAATGAGTTTTATTATTGTGTCAACTATTGAAAAACCAAAATATTTTTAGTTGAGAATTTTGATAATAAAAAAATAAAATTGAGAGATTATAGAAGTTGTGGAAAGTAATCACTCATACCTATAATATATTTTAAATTCAAATGAGAATATAGTTTATGTGGTACCCCACTCAAGGTATCACCTTAAGCGGAGGAGCCACCAATTTAAACTTGAAATCTAATCAAATGATAATTAGGAAACCTGAAATTTAATCATCTCGAGTAAAACAACTCGCACTAACCCAAAAGATCACACCATAAAGCATAATATATACATCCCAAGTATCTTAGGTTCATACAACATTTATATAACAACCTTCAAATAACAGACTTGATTAGGAGTAGACTTTATGTACAACCATAACAACTAATCTATTACAAAATGACTTTCAACCAAAAGCATGATCCTCTGCCTCTCACCTCAATCGATTTGGGAAAAATAAAGGATAACGAGGGGGATGAGTCTTAAGGACTCAGTGAGGGAAATATATATTAGAAGTTGGAGAGAAATAATGAACTACAACAACAAATAACAAGACTTTTTGATAATAATTCAGGTGATCAAATTATGACTAACAAGAATCAATTTTTAAACTTGAAAGAACATGAAACATATGAACATTTAGCAAACTTGTTGGCATCTTTCCTTATTTCTCCTTGATCAATACAAGATAACAATCAATAACATTTAATTTGAACACATGAACTTTTTCTTTTCTCTCCATTTGCTTGAGCGCATCGCTCGACATGTAACAACTCAATTTTATGGCATGGTTGACCGTGTGCCAAATTCTGCCACTCACAATTTGCTACCTCCAGCTACGTGTAAGTCAGGATCTTAGATAGATACTAGCGGGAAGATCTATCACCATCGATCTATTTTACCAGGTTGTCTTTTCGGACCTAGCCCTGGGCCTAACTTTCCATGTCATCCCTCTAGGTGGGAACTTCTCAAGGGAATCCCCATAGGTGGCATGACATAATGCCAACAAATAACAATTCACTTTCAAGCAACAACAAAAATAATATTCAACAATGGCCGACAAAACTTATTCTAATAACAAGATATTCAAACAATTAGAAGAACTATTAACATAATTAGGTCTACCAGACTGTTTCAATATCACTTTCACAATCATCAAGATCAAGGGGTGAGCCAATAAAGCAGGGGTATAAAAGACTAAAATCTGATAATATGAAGAGATTTTTGAGCACCGAAACAAACAAAAACAAATTTGATGTCAAAGAATAACCTTTGCAGGGGTGTTCAACTCAGATAGCAAATAATAATTTGGATTTTCAAATACATTGCAAATTTTAAACAAACAGAGTAAGGTACAAAAATAAAAAACCCACACAACGGCATATCACAAATAATAGATAGATAGAAAAGATGCCAGATTGGCAAAGCCTCACAAGGGTACAATAAGTATTGATTAAGCTTAAACAAGCAAATACCAAATGGTGGACCCTCACTTCCTGTAGTTTCAGCAAAACAATCAAAGCCTACAATTTATTGATCGGTAGGACCTACTTTATCATCACCTAACCTAAAATAATATATTCATAATCAAAATTCATATTCAACTCTAGTAGTCTACTACAATTATGTTATTACTATTCTAAAATTACTAACCTATTGATTATCACAATAATAAGGACTCCACATGTACTACCTATATAAGGCTTTAATTAAATTGATCATTTTAGAGATAGCCACAAGGTTTATATATATTAGTTCCAAAATTAGTATGGTATCAAGTACTTAATTACCTAATTATTCTCAAGA
The DNA here is from genome assembly GCA_014898725.1 of Jacaranda copaia. Lineage (NCBI taxonomy): Eukaryota > Viridiplantae > Streptophyta > Magnoliopsida > Lamiales > Bignoniaceae > Jacaranda > Jacaranda copaia. The sequence goes on along the minus strand of JACGDI010005232.1, from coordinate 774,635 downwards.
TATCATTTTAAACCCACAACAATAACTTAATTTCTTTAAAATCAATCTTTGACCGATGCTACTTAGGACTTACATTATATAATCCTCAATGTATAGTTAATCACTTAAATAACCCATTTATTACAAATTTGGCACATAAAAAGACATGATGCTCCTCAAAACCATATAAGGCCCTTGCATGGGAGATTATACACTTGCATATATATATATATACATGTATAGATCAATTATACTAAATTTCTAAATCGAGACATAACATATAGTTTAATGGAAAGAATGGTGCAATATACATGCATATACATATAAATCAATTTTAAGCCCTAACCTAAGAGTTGGCCAATCAGAGTTCTGAAACCATAACTAATTACATGGTTTCGTTCATCACGTTAAGCCACACGTTTGCGGAAAAATGGCAAAACTAATACTATTCACCTTCTTTTTTCCTCCTGATTCTAATGGTGCTTTTAGTTTTTAGTTTAAGGCTTGGAAAACCTTCTACAACTGATCACAACCTCAAAACCACTTTTCCACTGCCATGTCTACAACCTCATTTTTAGCCATCACCACTGTGTTCACCGCTATGCAATGCCACCACGATGTTCTCTCTATTGAGTACTACTAAGATCAATCTTTAAAAGTGGAGCTGGGCCACCAAAAATTGAAGATTCATTTCATCTATCGAGAAGTTGTTCTCAGTCTCTCTTATAGTGGCTTGCGGGAGTGGGGTTTAGCAGTATCGAGCTCCCATGTAAGGTTACCGGTATGCTTTCCATGCTATAGGCTCCCAAAAATGCTACCCAGAAGATACCTCCATTGTAGCCTCACTGTGACCTACTTTTCGATTCTAAGATGATAGTAGCCCACAAGGTTAGTATGTGCATACAGTAGTGGAGATAGGGTGAGGAGAGGTGATTGGTGAGGTTGGGTATGGGAGAAGGTCGCTGGGAAATGTTCGTAGGTGAGAGAGCTAAAGAGAGGTTGATGCAGTAATAGTGAAGAAGAAATAAAGGGGAATAGTGAAGAAAGGTGTTTTTTATTAAATTTAATTTTTTAATTTTGCAATTCAGCCCCTCAGCTTGTTTGGTCATTCAATTTAAGCCCTATCAATTTGTAGAATAAAGCCTTGACCCCAGTTGACTAGAATGATTCCATGCAAACCCCAATAATTTCAATTTTAGTCTAATTGAGTTTTCAAATATTATCAATTAACCACAAACTATCAAATATAATTAAATAAAGTTTCTAAAATTATAAATCAACCCAAAACTTCTAAAAATAAATAATTAATCAAAAATTCATAAAATAAAATAAAATAATAATGATATAAGGAATAATTAAATTTCACAACATTAAAAATAACAAAATTTAAATTCTATAAATCATGAAATTTTGGTGTGCTATTGCTTCCCCTCAAGAGAATTTGGCCCTTAGATTCTCATCTGAATACTACTCATACTGGTGGAAATAAGTAAATTTAGTTAGTCAATCTACATTATCTCTTTATTACATTTCACTAGGATTGTTTCTTCAAGTCCTAATGCATTTTCATGTCTCTCAGATGCATTGTATCTCTAGACTTATGTGCCTCATCAAATAATCTTTATTACACTTTTTCTAGCAAATATATTTTCTTACAGAATAAAAGAATACCTTGAATATCAGTATAAAACTCAAACTCTCTAGAATGATCAATTTTTCTTATGTTTCAACATAGCACCCATTCTTAAGCTTTTTGATGCTCCTACTTCCAAAGAGTGAACCATTGTAGCCTTTGGATCAAAGCGTTGGTCACTATATTTGCCTTCTTGGGATTTAGGTGATGGAAAAATAGTAGTCCTCTACAATCTCAATCCATCGCGTTGTCTTATGTTCAAGTCCTCATTTTAGTTAAAAGGTTGGCTTCTGTTATTTTAGTCAACTTGTCAGCTATTTTAGACAAGTGTTGTACAATTCGTCATTAATAGCCGACAAGACATAGAAAAATATGAACTTCTATCACATTTTTTATTTCTTCCAGTTGACTATTGCCTCTATCTTAGAGGAATTAACTTCTACCCTATCTTGGAATAGAATATATCCAAGCAAAGCCACCTTCTTATCTAAACTCCGCACTTGCAGACTTTGCATACAACTAATATTTTCTCAAAGTTTCAAGAACTATGTGTGAGTTCATTACATGGTCATTTCTAGTTTTTAGTAGATAGGACTCTTACTTCAACTCTAGCTTTGAGAAGATTTTTGTTCCTGCATAAGGTCATATAATACTTCTATGTGGGGTAGGGTAATGAATTCAATTCTTCTAGGAATACTTGCGAGTATTCAGCTATCACTTCTATGTAATAAACCCTAAACTCGGGTTGCATATCTAGTTCGAGAAAGTACAATATGTATGAAAGAATGCAAACAATAGAATCATATAGGCATTATCATAATTTCCAAAATTAGAAATCATACCTTCTATCACTTATATAAGGATTGGGTGCCTTTTCTCCAGTCAAAGCATATGTACGTGCTAGAACTTTTAGCTTCTCACTAGACCCTGCAACTTGTTTTCCTTTTCTTGTGGGGGCTGGCTTTCTTTGATTTGGGAAATCCTTCAACAAATGTTGATCACTGCCACAAACTATACATCTATCTTACTTTTTCTAGCACCCTGATTCTTCATGGCCTGGTCTTCCACAATATCTACACATTTTCAATGTTAGACTTATTGCTTCACTATTCTAATAAACTTGTAGGTTGACACCCCCAATTTGCAACTTTAGTTGCATCTTCCTAGAGTTGTTCTACCGACCAGGTTACCTCTTTTTTTGCCCTTTCTCTTTGATCTTTTTAATTTCCCTCAGATCCAATTCTACCCCTAGTGTTGTACTCACTATATAGTTATAGTTCAGAAGATCACATGAGAGAAGGCATTATTTAAGTTCAGGTTATGATCCTTCCACAAACTTGTGAACCTATTGCCTTTCATTAACCAATACGTGGGGTGTATATCGGATCAACTTACTAAATCTGTCCTCATATTGCCATACTATCATATCTGCTTGAGTAAGACATTCAAATTCTTATTTTTGGGTATCTCTTATTTCTCGTGGTATTAACCTATCCATAAATTCCCACACAAAGTTGTCCCAAGTATGAAGTATCTTCTTATGTTCCCATCGTTGGCTTACCAAAGTCAACCAGTGAGCTGTAGCTCTTTCTAATTGATGGATATCAAATATAAATTTGAAGTCATTAGTATTGTCTAGCATTTGAAAGATATCATCAATCTCCTTGATCCAAACTTCTGTCTTTTGGTGATCCGATTCACCTATAAATATGGGAAGAAGAAACTTGAGAAGATGCATTATAGTCTCGAACTTTGGAGATTCTTCACATCTCTAAAGACTATCAACTTGGCCTAGTTGTAGGTGTGATTGCAAGAATTGCTGCCAAGTTTCAAACATTTGTTCTATAAATTCTCTCCTTACTGTTAAGTGCACTTTTGGGCCTCGTAACTCTTTTTCAATACTTTTTAGGCATTTCCTTTCTGAGGTATTTTCTTCTAGAATTTCATAGCTAGGAGAGTGCATTGGCGTAATCTTCATGATGTCATTAATGAGTTGCAAGCTTTGTAGTCGCAAACTACACCTATCTATAATATTCAAATGAGATGTTTATAAGTTAATATCTCTTCATTGTTAGTTCTCATTGTACAAGATTTAAAATATATACACAATTTCTTAAATTTTTCAAAATAAGGAAGATAAAAGTAAGTTTAACAAAATTTTCCATAACTCGTATTCGAAAGAAGTAATATTTACTAATAATGACTCGAAAGGTCATTTCATTAACATAATAGATTAGCAAAAACATAGTCACATTAGCATATACACAAGTTCAAAATCCATCAATATGGCCAAGCTAACGATATGCCTTATCAAAAATAAAATTAACAAGGCGTAAGAAAATGAGAAGAGGAAAAGAAAGGTTGCTACTAACTAAAGTCAAAAGGTTTAATAGTTAATAGCCATTATAACTACTATTCTACTAATACACAACCATGCCCATGGGCACTAGGACCTAGCTCTAGTCTTCTTCATCAGTAATGTTAGGCAATGTATCTATTTCATTATCTCTCCATTGATCAAAGCCATCCCACATATCATCTAGGTCAATCTCATCCTCTTCTTCCTCGTTGTCAATCTCTAGTGGCACCACAACTAGGGGTTATAGATTGGGATATGCATTAAAGGCCTCTTTTGGTTATTCCTCAAACTTTTTCTTAGATTTTTCTTATGGTGATGCCTCAGGCACTAGAGCTAGTTCCCTATTGAGTTGCTTGTCATACTATGGTCTCTATCTATGGTTAGGAGTTGAGGCTGGGTAGATACCTGAAGGTCTAACTTCCATGTCAATCCATGTGCCAACACCAATGGCTTGATCGATAGCCCTGCCGCCACACTCTATCATTCTGCCCATTTTGTCCACAGCTGGGTAAAAAACATCAACTGACTTTCTATAGTTAGATTGTAGTGCTAAGAATGTTGCTTCCATGTTAGCCTGTTGGTACGAAGCTCTAGAATCTGCACCTTTGCTATATTTACCTAAAGGTTTTCTCATTCGAGGCTACCCTAACTCGATCAGTGAGATAATCTTGAGCACCCAATATTTCCATTACTGTAAGTGCTTTCTCTCATGCTTGCCTAAGGTTTTCATACTAATCTCAAAGTCTTTCCTCCAATGTTCTGCATAGTTTTCTTAGATGTTTCTTTTCTTTCTCTAAAGTTTTGATTCTATCTTTAGAAGTTTCCTTATTTTGATCCTCGGCAGGTTTTTTGCCCTTCCTGTGATCATCGATCATTTTGCAACAAAAGTTTCACAAAACTTATTTCATTAGTATCGAGCAAACAAACTCAATTATAATCTTCCTTAGAGTCGCCTAAGTTTTCTAACATGCCCACAACACATAAAGTTGATCTTCTAAATGACCAAGTTAATCCTAAATCCCAATTATGCTTAATTACCTAGGTCATCAACAACCTAGGCTTTGATACCACCTCTGTGGCACCCTTACTAGGGATATCACCCTAAGCAGAGGAGCTACAAATTTAAGCTTGAAATCTAATCAAATGATAACTAGGAAACCTGAAATTTATTCATCTCAAAGGTAAAACAATTTACACTATCCCAAAATATCACATTATAAAGCATAATATATACATCCCAAATATCTTAGGTTCACACAACATTTACATAACATCCTTCAATTATAGTCTCGATTAGATGTAGACTATATGTACCACCATAACACCTAATTAATTACAAAATGACTTTCAACCAAAAGCATGATCCACTGTTTTTCACCTAAACCTATTTGGAAAAAATAAAGGATAATGAGAGGGGTGAGTCTTAAGGACTTAGTGAAGGAAATACATATTAGAAGTTGGGGAGAGATAATGAACTGCAACAACAAATAACAAGACCTTTTGATAACAATTTAGATGATCAAATCATAACTAACAAGAATCAATTTTTAAACTCGAAAAAACATGAAACATATGAACATTTTGCACCTGTTGGCATGCTTCCTTATTGCTCATCGATCAATACAAGATAACAATCAATAACTTTTAATTTGAACATAAGATCTTTCCTTTATCTCTCAATTTGCTAAAGCACATAGCTCAGCATGTAACAACTCACTTTTATGGCATGCTTGACCACAAGCCAGATCCCACCACTCACAGTTTGCTACCTTCAACTATTTGTAAGTTAGGATCTTAGATGGGTACTAGCCGAAAGACTTGTGACCATCGATCCATTTTGCTCGGCTGTCTTTTCGGACCTAGCCCCAAGCCTAACTTCTCATGGTATCCCTCCAGGTGGAAACTTCTTAAGGGCATCCCCATGGGTGGCATGACATAATGCCAATAGATAACAATTCACTATCAAGGAATACCAAGAATAATATTCAATAATAGCCGGCAAGGCCTATTCTAATAACAAGATAGGTGAACTTAGAAGAACTGTTGACATACAGTGGTGGAGATAGGGTGTTGAGGGTAAGGAGAGATGGTTGGTGAGGTTGGGTATGGGAGAAGACAGCTGGGAAATGGTCACCAATGAGAGAAGAAAGAAAGGTGAAAAAAAGGTGGCGTGGTAATGGTGAAGAAGAAATAAAAGGGAATAGTGATGAAAGGTGTTTTTTATTAAATCCAATTTTTTGAATTTCCAATTCAATCGCTCAGCTTGTTTGGTCATTCAATTTGAGCCCTATCAATTTGTAGAATAAAGCCTTGACCCTAGTTGATTAGAATGATTCTATGCAAACCCCAATAATTTCAATTTTAGTCCAATTAGGTTTTCACATATTACCAATTAACCACAAAGTATCAAATATAATTAAATAAAGTTTCTAAAATTATAAATTAACCCAAAACTTTTGAAAATTAATAATTAATCAAAAATTCATAATATAAAATAAAATAATAATGATATAAGGAATAATTAAATTTCACAAAATTAAAAATAACAAAATTTAAATTCTATGAATCATAAAATTTCGAGGTGTAACAGTTTATATTGTGACATATAATTTCATTTAAAAATATTTGGCATAATTACTAGAGATTATTTTAAAAATAGTTAAATTTAATAAGGCTTTCGATAAGTTTAGGCTACATATAGCAATAACTACAAAATTATTTATTATCAAATTTTACACTCTTTCATCAAGAAAATAATAAATTAATATTCTAAAAAAGTAGATGCATTATCCTCCTTATAATAACTAGATAAGTTGTAAAATCATTTAAGTGAGTAATAATATATATGTAAAAAATGATTAGGGTTGCTTTTTTTTTTTTTTAACTTATGAAATATATTGAAGTTTAAATTATTTAAAAAATTATATAGTTTTAAAGTTCTAATTGTTGAGGAGATAATTAATTAATTAAAACTAAATATAAATAAAAAAAATTATACCAAATAAAGCAATATCTTTCTAAAATACAAATTATTAGATATTTTGTTTTTTATTTTGATACAACTTAAATTATCAACTACTTTTCTTAAATAAGTTTAATTTGTTTAGATAATTATTAAATTACTCTTGGAATAAAAATGTATAGTTAAATTAAAAAAAAAAAGTATCAAATATTTTTTGATGAAAAATTAATCTTAATATTTTTGTTTATGTGGCACCCCCTCTCGGGGCATCACCTTAAGTAGAAGAGCCACCAATTCAAGTTTAAAATCTATTGAAATGATAATTAGGAAACTTCAAATTTAATCATCTCAATTGAAACAAGTCATTTATAAAACATAATATATACAACTCCCATATCTTAGGATCATACTACATCCCTACAATATCTCTTACTAATAATCTCAATTAGGTGGAAACTACATATACAACCACACACCTTATCTATTACAAAACAACTTTAGTCCAAAACATGATCCTTTGCTCCTTTACCTTGACCTGTCTAGAACAAAAAAGATAACGAGAAGGATGAGTCTCATGGACTTAGAGAGGGAAATATATAGGAGAAACTAGAGAGAATAATGAACTGCAATAACAAATAACAAGGCCTTTTGATAACAATTCGGATGATCAAATTATGACTATCAAGAAATAATCTTTAAACTCGAAAGAGCTTGAAACATATAAATAATTAGCAAACCTATTGCCATTTTTCCTTATTACTCCTCAATCAATACAAGATAACGATCAATAACAGTTCATTTTAACGCAAGAACTTTCCCTTATCTCTCTACTTGCTCAAGCACATAGCTCAGCATGTAACAACTCACTTATATGGCATGACTGACCGCATGCCAGATCTCGACACTCACAGTTCACTACTTCTAGCTATCTATAGGTTAGGATCTTAGATGGGTACTAGTCGAAAGACCTTTCACAATCGATCCATTCTGCCCGGCCATCTTTCTGAACTTAGCTCTGGGCGCAACTTCCCTTGGCATCCCTCCAGATGGAAACTTCTCATGAGCATTCCCATGGGTGGCATGAAATAATGCTAACAAATAACAAGTTCACTTTCAAGCAATAACAACCATGCTATTCAGCAATGGCCGGTAAGACCTATTTTAATAACAAGACACGTGAACAATTATGAGAACTATTACATAATTATTAAGATCAAAGGGTGAGCCAACAAGGCTAGGGTATAAGGGACTAAAATATAACAACATGAAGAGAGTTCTGAGCACCAAAACAAATAAAAATAGATTTGATGTCAAAGAATAACCCTTATAGGGGTTTCCAAATCAGATATCAAATAATAATTCTAATTTCAAACACATTGCAGACTTCAAACAAATAAGGTACAGTACAAAAATAGAAAACCCATATAAGGGTGTATTACAATCACAAATAGATAGAAAATGTGCCAGATTAGCAAACCCTCACAGGGGTTTTCAATAAGTAATAAGTAAGCTTATATAAAGCAATAACCTAAAGTGGGGACCCTCATCTTTGTTAGTTTACCAAATGCAGTCAAAAGTCACAATCACTGATCCTCTGCTTCTATCTCTTCACCACCTAACCAATATAGCACAATTATAGTCAAAACCCACATTCAACCTTTTAATACATCATCATCATACTTATAATAATTTAAGATTATCAATTAACCTATTAACATGATAATTTAAATACTAATGATTCTATCATCTCAGAAATTAGCTAATAATGTTAGTTTCCCAAGTGCACATCAAATTCCACATTTGTTCCATATATAAAAAATACTAGCTCACTATTATATAATTTCATCATTTATTGACATTAATTGCATAGTTCCAACGTTAATCGTATCTTATATACAAGATCATGGGCATAACATGCATCTAACCACACATATGCTTTATTCTAAATCAATTTCCAATCATATACTATTAAGCTCATAATACAATCCTTTATACCATATTCAAGTTTAAATCTTGGCATTTAGCATAAGTCCAATTTCATAATTCATATTTCCAAACTCCTTATTCCTAGTATGGGGTCAATCAACATATGCATGTACACGTCCCATCTCATCTTAAAATCTGATTCTAGGTAAGCTACAAAGGTATATAAGCAAGCTATAACATGTATAGCATGCATGGATATATATATATATAACATGCTATAACTAAATAAAAGTCCAAATTTACCATCGAGTGTTTGGAGTCATAAATCGATAACACTAGAGTAATCATCGCATCGAGGAAAAGACTTCATTGCTGTATGCCATCGCCAGAAAATTGACCACCACCTCAGAAATGTTCCTTTTGCTAAGAGCTTTCCAACGCCACCATTGGTTTTGATTTTTGAGGTCTGTAGTTGCCAAAATGGGCTAAAATAGTCATGATTTTCCTTTCCGCCACCACTCTCCTATCACCTACCGTCATTATCGAAATTGCCACGCAAGACCACTATTGTGATCCTTGAGCTAAGGGTTTCCAACTATCCATCCAGAACTTAGTTTCAATCTCCCAATCATCGGTAACTAAGAGACTCATGAAATAGGTTTTCTCTTACGCGTCGCTAGTGGTTCACTCACCGCCATTTGTGTTTAAGGGGTGTGTTCAAGGGCTGAAGGTGGTGGTGTGTGGTGTAGTTCGCTAGGAGCTTGGCCAAGGAAGAAGGTCGCCGAAGTGAGAGGTGATGGTTGAAAAAGAGAAATGAAAGAGAATGAGGAATAGTTGAAGAAAGAAATCCTACCAAGTTTTTAAAATCAAAATTTTCAAAATTGCAATTCAGTCCCTAGAGTTGTAAAATCATGCAATTAGGTCAAGAAAGTTAGGAAATTTACACAAAACCCCTTGGTTGACTTTTTTTATTCCATGCAAGCCCAATTCTTCCAAGATGTGTTCAATTAACTCTTTAAGAATTGTGTTTCGGCCCTAAAAATTCAAGTAACATGAAATCAAGTCTATAGAAATTACAATTTTAACCACAAAATTTCTTAAAATAATTAATAATATAAAATTCATGAAATTTCAAATAATGGAAAGATTATAAATATAATCAAGAAAATTCTAGGGGTGTTACAAAGTCCCCCTTAAAGGAATTTGGTCCCCAAATTCTCACTAGGAACTTGAAAAAGTTTAGGGTATTGTGGTTCATGTGATTTTCTTGCTTGTATGTTGCTTCTTCCATATTGTGGTTACGCTATAATATTTTCACTTAGGGAATCTTTTGATTCCTGAATTCTCTAAATTGCCGATTTAGGATACTTACTGGCTATTCTTTATATGTCAAATCACCCCTTACCTACATGTGCTCAAGTGAAATGATGTGAGAAAGATTTGGGTAATATTTACAAAGTTGTGATATGTGAAAGATGTCATGTGTCCCCACTAATTCCTAGGGCAACACAAGACAGTAAGCTACTGGCCCAATCCTTTCACATATCCCATATAGCTTAACATATCTCAAATTGAGCTTTCCGCCCTTACCAATTCTTCTAATTCCTTTCCTTGGGGATACCTTAAGAAATACTTTATTAGCAACTTCAAACTCTAAATCCTTTCTTTACGTGTCTGCATAACTTTTTTTGTCTATCCTGAGCTGCTTTCATTCACTGCTTAATTATCTGTACTTTTTTAATAGTTTCTTAAATTAGTTTAGGTCTTACACTATTTGGTAACTTGTCGACACTGCCTCGGTATTTCTCTAAATCCCAATGTATTGGTAATTGGCATTTCATAGCATATAAAGCTTCATATGACACCATTTGAATGGTATACTGATAGCTGTTATATAAGCAAACTCAATTAAAGGGAGATGTTGAATCTAACCTTCTCCAAAGTTCAAAACACATTCCTGAAGTATATCTTCTAATATTCTAATAACTCTTTTTGATTGCCAATTTGATTGTGGATGAGCTATAGAACGGAACCATAGTTGAGTCCCCAAATGTTTTTGCAGACTCTTTCATAATTTTGAAGTAAACTTTGGGTCTCAATCTGACACAATACTAGTAGGGATTCCATGTAGTTAGATTAGCTCTTTTATGTACAGTTTTGCTAACTTCTCAACATCATAATATGTTCTAACTGGCAGGAAATGTGTGGACTTGGTTAGTTGATCTATTTTCACCCAAATACAATCATATCCTTCCCAAGTTGTTGGCAAACCAGAGTCAAAATCCATCTATTATTCGATCAAGAATAGAAAGTGGTTGTAATTACCCTGATGGTCATTAATGTTCTACCTTTACTAGTATACAAATTAGACACTTCTACATATAATTTGCAATGGCCTTCTTCATACCATGCCACTAGAATTATTTCTTAAGATCTTGGTACATCTTTGTGCATCCTAGATATATCATGTATCTCATTTTATGTGCCTTATTTAGTAATCTTTCTTTCATCCCTTCTGATACACATATCCTTTTACGGTATATGAAGGCACCTTGGTTATCGAGGTTGAATTTGGACTCTTTATAACTTTCAAGCATCCCCTTCTATTTCAACATTCATTCGTCTCAATCTTAAGCTTGCCGAATTTTCTCATATAGTTCAGGCTGCACTCTCACTCCTGTAATCTAACCTCGTTGTTTCATTCTGACTACCACATCTATTTTTGGACTTATTATTTCTTTTCTTTTTAGTATGTGGACCATTTCAGCCTTTCGACTTAGTACATGTGCCACCACATTCACCTCTCCTGAGTGGTAGATAATAGAGAAGTCATAGTCCTCCCAAAACTCCATCCACCTTCGCTGTCACATATTCAAGTCCTTTTGAGAGTGCAAATACTTAAGCTCTTATGATCAGTGTATACCTCAAATGTAGCTCTATAAAGATAATGTGTCCATTTGGTCAGGGTAAAAATTATTGCAGCCAGCTCCAAATCATGAGTTAGGTAATTCTCTTCATGTGGTTTTAATTTTCTAGATATGTAAGCAATAACCTACCCCTTTTATATCAACACACATCCAAGATTGTCTTTAGAAGCGTTGGTATACATGATAAATCCTTCCAATCCTTCTGTAAGAGCCAAAATTAGAGTAGTGGTCAATCTATTCTTTAATTCCTGGAAACTTCGCCCACATTTACCACTCCAGTCAAACAATTGATCTTTTTGGGTTAAATTAGTCAACAGGTTGGCTATTTTAGAAAATCCTTTACAAATATTCAGTAATAGCTAGTAAGTCCTAAGAAGCTATGGACTTCTATTATAATTTCAAGTTTTTTCCAATTAACTATCACCTCTATCTTAGAGGGATCAACTACTATCCTATCTTGAGATATGACATGTCCCAAAAATACCACTTGTTTTATCTAGAACTCACACTTGCTAAATTTGGCATACAACCGATGCTCCTTAGAGTTTTAAAAACTAAGTGCAAGTGCTTAGCATGCTCTTCTCTGAATTTGAAAAACACCAAAACATCATTGATAAAGATGACTGTGAACTAGTCTAGATACGGTCTAAAATTTTGATGCATTAAGTCCATGAATGTGGTTGGCATACTAGTCAGTCCAAATGGTATCACAACAAACTCAAAATGACTATATTGAGAATTGAAAGCTATCTTAGGAATATTTTCTTCCTTGATTTTCAACTGATAATACTCCTGTCTCAAGTCTAGCTTCAAAAAAACTCTTGACCCTTATGGAAAATTGAACAACTCCTCTACATGGGGTGAAGGGTACTTATTCTTTATTGTGACTTTGTTCAACTCTTGGTAATGAATGCATATTCTTAGGGACCCATCCTTTTTTTTGATAAATAGTACTAGGGTACCCTAAGGGGACGTGCTTAGTCTAATAAACGCCTTTTTCAATAATTCTTGGAGTTGATTCTTTAGTTCCTTATACTCCATGGGAGCTATTAGGTAACGAGTCTTAATGTAAGGTGTGGTCCCAAGGAAAGTGTGAATTACAAATTCTATCTCTCTATCTAGGGGTAATGAGTGTAATTCTTTTGGAAATACTTCCAAATACTTAGCTACCACTTCTACCTCTTCAATCTTAATTGTATCTCAGGGCTTGTTGATAAGGTATGCCAAAAATTCTTGCCCAACTTCCCTAAAAATCTTCTTAGCCTTTATTGCAAATATAATAGGTATCGGGGAGGTATTATTTATAGTGTAAGTATTGATATTTTGTCCTTGAGAGTGAGGTACTTGGTGTAACAGTTTATCTGTGCTTAATGTTTATATGGCTAATCCATGCTAAGGATCAAATCATATCGTTGTATAGGCATTTGTATAAGATTAGCTAAATACACCCTATCCTTAATCAAAATTGACCAATCTCAATAGACTATATCCGTTATTAACCTTATTCCTAAAGGTCTTTGAACTTCTATATGATATGCCATAACTTCAAGCTGCATATTTAACTTTTCAGATATTTTAGTAGATATGAAAGAATGCGAAGCTCTAGGATCATATAAGGTATTTTCAATAATTCCAAAAATAGAAATCATACCTTTAATCACATTAGAGAGATTAGAAGCTTTTTCTCCCGTTATGGCAAATGTTCATGTATAGACCTTTAGTTTCCTACTAGGTCTGCAATATGTTTCCCTTTCTCTGCGAGAGCTAGCCTTCTTAAATTAGGGTAATCCTTAATAAGGTGCTAATCACTGCCACAATTTACGCACTTACCAAGCTTCTTCCAACACTTTGACTTATCATGACCCAACTTTCCACAAAATCTATATGCCTTCGATGTTGGATTTAAAGCTCTACCAGTCGGTAACTTTTGTTTCATCTTTTTAGAGTTGTTCAACACACTTGGTGGCAAACCCCTTTTTCATCCTTTCTCCTCAATCTTTTTGATCTTCCTAATATCTACTTCTACCTTTAGTGCCTTACTTACTACACGATTGTAATTTATGAGATCATAGGAGAGAAGGCCCTATCTAAGTTATCGCCCTAACCCTTCCATAAAGTTACAAACTTGTCATCTTTAATCTGCCAGTATGTGAAGTGCATATCAAATTAGTCAGCTAAATATAGCTTTATACTGATTGACTAAGGATGCCCCTTAGATTAACTCCATAAATTCTCTTTCCCTAGCATACTTGGTGACCTCTGGTACATATTTTTCCATAAACTCTCAAGTGAAGTTTTCCCAAGTTTGTGGACTTCTCTCTACAGTTCACCTACAAACAATCAATTGCCACCAATCATGTGCAGGACTATCTGGTAGGAATGTGGCATATTATATCTTCTGTTTATCTAGATATCTCAAGGTTCCAAATATCTTTTCAAAACTCTTAACCCACATCTCAACTTTTCTATCATAAGGTTCCCTAAAGAACTTTGGGGGTTTCAACCAGAGAAATCGATTTAAAGCTAAGTCCTATACAGTATCTTTAGCATTCCCCGCTCGATTACCTTGTCCCTACTGGTGACAAAACTGCATGAACTATTGCCACATCTAGAACATGGGCTTCATTGACCGGCCTACACCTAGCCAATTGACTTGAGGAGTCTATGAAATCTCTTTCTCTGGCAGGGTTGGTTGCTCAACTAGTGTTCTTAGCTTAGGAACACATTGTGTTATAGCCTATGGATCAATCAGCCTCTCCTTTCCCCATTGAGCTACTCGAGGTGGTTCAGGTACATGAGAATTTTCATGGGATGCCATTATTTTTCTTAGATCGTTCTCCACTCCTTCTCAATTTCTGTTGTTGAGATTACCCAATGACATCTAAAGTTAAAAAAATTAACCTTAAAGACAAGTTATAAGGTAATCAACAAATCAAATAAGTTCAAACAATGGCAATCAGATTGTTAAAGGATAGCTAACAACTTCTATCATCACCCTAATCTTATCACTATGCATGTTGAACTCATCTCATACAAACAATCGAGGTTTCTTCCTAAAACAAGTTCATAGCTCATGTACGAAAGTAAAGTCTACAACTAGTTGGCTATCTTAGATATAGGCCTTTTATTCCCAATAAACTTATCATGTATCCTACTAATACCCATTTACCTAGATCATTAACAAATTTAGGCTCTAATACCACCTCTGTGGCACTCCCTCTTGAGGCAACACCCTAAGTGGAGGAGCCACTAATTCAAACTTGAAATCTATTCAAATGATAACTAGGAAACCTAAAATTTAATCGTCTCAATTAAAATAAGTCATCCATAAAATATAATATATACAACTCCTATATCTTAGGATCATATAATATCCCCACAATATCTCTTACTAATAGTCTTGATTAGGTGGAAACTATATATACAACCACATACCTAATTTATTACAAAATAACTTTAGTCCAAAACATGATCTTTTGCCCCTTCACTTTAACTTGTCTAAAATAATAATGATAATGAGAAGGGTAAGTCTTAAGGACCCAGTAAGGGAAATATATTATACAAGCTGCAGAGAATAATAAACTGTAATAACCAATAACGAGGCCTTTTGATAATAATTTGGATGATCAAATCATGACTATCAAGAAACGATCTTTAAACTCAAAAAAGCACAAAACATGTAAACAATTAGTAGACCTGCTAGCATTCTTTCTTATTGCTCTTGGATCAATACAAGATAACAATCAATAATAGTTCATTTGAACATAAGAACTTTCTCTTATCTCTCCATTTGCACGAGCACATAGCTCGACGTGTAACAACTTACTTATATGGTATAGTTGATCGCATGTCAGATCCTGCCACTCATAGTTCACTACCTCTAGCTACCTATAAGTTAAGATCTTAGGTGGATACTAGCTAGAAGACCTATCATCATTGGTCTGTTCTACCTAGCCATCTTTTAGACCCAGCCCCATGCCTAGCTTCCTATGGTGTCTCTCCAGGTGGAAGCTTCTCTCAGTGTCCCCATGGGTGGCACGACATAATGCCAATAGATAACAAATTTACTTTCAAGTAATAAGAAGCACGATATTCAACAATGGCTGGCAAGGCCTATTTTAATAACAAGATACATAAATAATTATGAGAACTATTAACCCAATTATCAAGATTAAAGGGTGAGCCAACAAGGCTGAGGTATAAGGTACTAAAATCTAACAACATGAAGAGAGTTCTGAGCACTATAGAAAATAAAAATAGATTTGATGTCAAAGAATAACCCTCACTAGGGTATTCAAATCAAATATCAAATAACAATTTAGATTTTCAAACACATTGCAGATTTCAAACAAACAGAGTACAGTATAAAAATATAAACCCACACAAAAGTGTATCACAATCTCAAATAGATAAAAAAGGTGTCAAATTGGCAGTCCCTCACAGGAATTTTCAATAAGTAATGAGTAAGCTTATACAAAGTAATAACTTAAATTGGGAGACCTTCACCTTTATTAGCTTAGCAAATGTAGTCAAAAGTCACAATCATAGATCCTCAGGTTCAACCTCTTTGCCACCTAACCAAGATAGCATAATTATAGTCAAAACCCACATTTGACCCTTTAATATGTTATCATCATGCTTATAATAATTCAAGATTTCCAGTTAACCCATTTAAACGATAATTTAAATCTTAACGATTCTATCATCTTGGAAATTAGCTAATAACGTTAGTTTCCCAAGTACACTTCAAATTCCACATTTATTCTATTTCTCAAAAATACTAGCTCACTATTATACAATTTCATCATTTACCGACATTAGTTGCATAGTTCCAACATTAATCTCATCTTACATACAAGATCATGGACATAACATGTATCTAACCACACATATGGTTTATTCCAAATCAATTTCCAATCATATATTATTGAACTCGTAATACAATCCTTTGTACCATATTCAAGTCTAAATCTTGGCATTTAGCATAAGTCCAATTCCACAATTCATATTTCCAAACTCCTTATTCTTTATATGGGGTCAATCAACACATGCATGTACACATGCATATAAGCAAGGTACAACATATATAGCATGCATGCATATATATAACATGCTATAACTAAATAAAAGTCCAAATTTACCACCGAGTGTCTAGAATCACAAATCGATAATACTAGAGTAATAGTCGTGTCAAGGAGAAGATATCATGTCTCTACCGTTGCCAGAAATTCAACCACCACTATAGAAATGTTCCTCTTATCGATAGCTTTCCAATGATGTCTTTGATTTTGAGTTTCAAGGTTTGTAACCACTAGAATGGGCCAAAATAGCCACAAGTTCCCTTTACATCACCACTCTCCGATCATGGTGCCACCATCGTTGGAACCGCTATGCAAGACCACTGTTGCAATCCTTGAGCTAAGGGCTTCCCTACCATCCATCTCAAACTTGGTTTTGACCTCACAAATGCCAAGAACGGAGAGACCTGTGAGGTAGGTTTTTGCCTACTCATCACTGGTGGTGGTTCACTTGTCATCGTGTGTGTGGGGGGGTGTCCAGGGGTTGAAGGTGGTGGTGTGTGATGCAGTTCGGTGGGAGCTTGGCCAAGGGAAAAGGTCGTTGCAGTGAGGGATGATGTCGCGGTCAAATGAGAGAAATGAAGGAGAAGGAGGAATAGTGGCAAAAAGAAATCTTGCCAAGTTTTTAAAATCAAAATTTTCAAAATTGCAATTCAGTTCCTAAAGTTGTAAAATCATGCAATTAGGTCTAGGAAGTTAGAAAATTTATATGGAACCCCTCGGTTGACTTTGGTTATTCCATGCAAGCCTAATTCTTCCAAGATGTGTGCAATCAACTCCTCAAGAATTGTATTTTGGTCCCAACAATTCAAGTAACATGAAATCAAGTTTATAGAAATTATAATTTTAACCACAAAATTTCTTAAAATAATTAATAATATAAAATTCATGAAATTTTAAATAATTGTAAGATTATAAATATAATCAAGAAAATTCTATGTGTGTTACAATTTAATTAAATTTTGCAACTTTAAACATACACTTATTGTATAGAGTCAATGTATCTACTATGTGTATATCATTTTTCATAATGCCAAGATATGAAAAAATACATTTAATCATTAAAATTATTAAATTATAAGTTATTAAAATGTGGAATATACACACATTATGTAAAAGAGTATTTTATTTAGTAATGAATTTAAATTTCTAATTACATATTTGTGAATTTTGATAAATAATATCTGTATATCCATATATATATAAATATATGTACATACTTTATTCATCTATTGATAGGAAATGAAGTATGTCTTTGAGTAATTGAAATGCTTGATACATACCAAGTATAAGACAAGATGTATACCAACTTTAAGTAAATGCTTGATTAATTGAAATATATATACAACGTATATGATCAGATAAAATATTAAACATATGATTCTGAATATTTTAAACTTTTTTGATGGAATAAAAATCTATTAATATATTTCAAATTATCTCATGAGAAATAATGTTGCAATTCTGGATAAATATAACATGAGATCTTAGTTATAATAGATACAATAGCTATATCAAAATAAAATTAAAAAATTAACAACCAATGAGAAATGCTTAATTTAATTATAAAGCTCAAATCTAAGAACTCGAAATTTGGTTAAAATGACACAATTGTGATCAACAAAACTAGTTATATATCATAGTTAGATATGTTGCATCTTAGAAATAGTTAAAATATTTGTTGAACTTTCAAGCTCATCCCTATTGTGATATTTTAGAAACGTTGGGCAATTAGTAAAGTCAAGCAATCCAATTAACAATTATCTAGTTGTTGAGTTTTCAATATATATCTTTACTAGCATGTGCACAATGTGATGCACTAAAAAAAAATTTTAATATTGAAATAATTTATTTTATAATAATATTTATTTTACTTTATGTGATTAAAAATGAATCATAATTATTTTTAGCATTTAAAGTAATAAAATTAATTATAAATTAAATAAAATAATATGAATCTTTTAATTTAAAGATATTATGTTTGAAGATAATTTGTACTTAAATAAGTTGTGGAATATGAAGAATAGTTAACTCAAAGTTTATAAATTATGCAAAAAAAATTTTAATGATAAAATTTAAAAAAATAAATAAAAGACTTAAGAAATAAAAGTAGAGCGGAATATTTAACTAAATATACCTTTTAAATTAGATATATATTTATACATACATATTTTGATATGATAAGTAAGCAAATAAATTTTTTAAAATATAAAGTTTTTTATATGAATTCTTAATGACATGGAAGTCATAGTTACAATTTTCATGGCATTTCACATTTTTAGATGTTACGTGTTTTTTGTTATAGTAAATATATATGTAGAGCTCTTTGTACATTATCTATGAAAATAACTTACATTAAGTTAATATTTGATAACTAATTTAGTGCGTAGCTTGTAACATGCAATTTTTATATACTGAAGTATTTGTTAATATTATATATATCTCTGATAAGTAACATTTATTTATATATAGTTATTTTATTATTTTTGAAATTACCAAATAACATATATTATGTACATGAAAAGAATAATAAGTAAAATTTCAATATAAAATTTGAACTTCTAGCTCTTTAATGAAGATTATGAAGTACTATTAAATACATTTTGAATTTTGAATGAAAGAAAGTCAGAGACATGATGCAAACATATCGGTTAAAGATAATAATCAATAACTACTGAAATTTTTTTAATTGAATTAAAAAACTTAAAATTCTAAGAATTTATCATTTGGCCAAAATAACATAACTAGAACTAAAATTGCATTATTATTGGTCCAACACTATTATGTTGTATATAATAGTACCAGGATTATCCTTTGCTATGCACGAATTCTTTAAAATTATTATATATTAATATAATTATTGAATTATAAACATAAATAAAATAATAATATAAAAATAAAAATATCAGTAACACCACTAGAAATTCTATGATTGGTGGAAATTTGATTGCAATTATTTTTATTCAAGAATTTTAATTTATTATATATTTTTAAAATTTTTGGGATCAATTCGTAATTTTAGAAAACCTAATTGAATTATATTTGAAAGTTGTGGGGAAAATTTTAAAAAGAAATAAAACTTGATTGAGCAACCTTTAAAAGTTTTGAGGGTTTGCATGGAAATATTTTTAGCCAAAGAGGTCAATTCATGCACTAACATAATTACGGGTAGAATTGAAGTGTTACAACTTTCTGGAGGGCCTAACTGAAGAATGGGGTAAAGGTTTGAGGGCAGATCTCTAATTTTGAAAGGTTAGATTTTATAAAACTACATTCTTCTTATTTTTCCTTCATTTCTCTTGCGTACACACCCACACACTTCCTCACCAGTGATCTCTTTCGGCAGTCACCATTTCCTAAAACTAAACTAACCATCTCCTTCCCCTTACTCCCAACAACACCCCAACACCACATGCATGGTGGTTCAGGTGGTAGACCACCAAAAAACATGAGCTAAAAGTTAACCATAGTGAGGTTGACGGGCAATGGTGCAATAGTAGCGACAATGATTTTAGGATGGCAATTTGGGTAGTCCTTAGCAGAAGGACTACCGTGGAACCATTACTTAGAGGTTTAACATGGCAGTGGCGAAAAAAACTGAAAGAACCAAGGCAGCGACAATAGGTAGTGTTGAGGCTTTAGGGCACAATTTGAGGTTTACTTTGGTAGCAAAACTTGAAGTGGATAGTAGCATTGGGTTCAAGAGGTTGTATGGCATCTTTTGGTAGTGACATTGGCCTTCTTTGGTGGCAGCGGCGGTAGAGAGATAGTATTCTCTACTCAATGCGACAATTGCACTCGTGCACTTGGTTTGTGATTCTAGAGCTCCAATAACCAAATCTTAAGTTAAAGTTGAGTATGGGATTATGAACATATACATGTATGTTGCACCAATTCACTTGTAAATCTTGTAACATACCAGGAATGAGGAATTTGCGTATGATTGATATATATATTCCCATGCAAAGGATTATTATATAGCCTAGTGGACCCAGATATCATATTATATGCTAACTTGGATTAGATAAGAGTATTAAAGGAATTTAAACCCTAATTTGAGGATTTCATAAATTTGAGAACTAAGAGGAGATAGTTTGGTTAATTATGATAATATTATTGATTGGGATAAAGTTATGAGGTTATATATGTAATTAAGGATTAGATTTTATCCCATTATTTGAATCGATATGAACCCTAATACTACTGTATTAGTTGAGAAATTAGTAATTGTAGATTGCTAATGATGTAATTATAATTACTAAGGACTATTAGAGTTGAATGGAGATTCTGACTATGAATATACTCTTTTGATTAGGTAGTGAAAAAATAGGACTTGCTAACCAATAGATTGTTGACTATTATTACCTTTCTAAGACTATGGGGGTAAGGGTTTGCGAATCTGGCACTTTTTCATACCTATCTGTTATTATGATTAACCCCTATGTAGGTTCCTATTTCTATACCGACTGTAAGGTGTTTATTGAAATAGTATATTGCTTGAAATCTCAATTGTTATTTGTTATCAGATATGTACACCCTTGTGAGGGTTATTGCTTGTTATTAATTTTGAATCCTATATGTTATAGTGCCAAGAACTCTTGCTTGTTATATATATCACTCTGTTGCCTAATTGTATTATTATCTATACCATTCTGTATAGTTATCTATTGCCTTGCCAGCACATTTGTTATATGTTACAGCTTTAATTGACCATGTTGGCTTATCTAAATTGTTTACTAATATCATATTGCCTTGTCAGCATTTTGTACTATTCTATATTATTTATCCTCTTATCGTTTGCATTACTGGCATAATTGTTTATCTAGTATCCATGATACATTAGGGATTTTCCCCTAGGCAACTGCAAAATGATTATTAATTTTGTTATATGTACGAAGAACTATTGGGTCGAGGGTCAATCTAGGTGAGATGTTTGGTTATGTAGGGCAAACTATGTAGTTCTGCTTGGGTGTCAATGATACACTAGGGATTTTCCCCTAGATGTCGGTTATGCAATAGGAATTTTCCCCTAGGTATTAGATGTACGCTAAGGATTTCTCCCTAAGCATCTTTAGTTCACCATACAGTTCCATATGGGCATCTGCTATGTACCAAGCTGTCATGCTTTGGTAAACTAATTGACTAACTAGTATAAGGTGAATCTGTAATGTGTGTCTTATAGTAATTTGTTGGAATGCATATGCTTTAGGTTTGCTGTACTTGATTTTATTCTATCTACTTGAAATATGTTCTTGGAGCAATAAGGTATGAGAGTTTCCCATTTTGCTAATTGTTACTACCTATTTCTTGATATGCTTTGTTCTGACTATTAAATTTGTGATCTATTGAATTGAATCTTTCTTGATAGATCCCTACTATTGTTCTCAAGTTTATCCCTCACTAAGTCATTAGACTTACCCCCCTCATATTCTAATTATTTTCTCATATACGAATGGGTGATGAAGGCAAACTTCATGCTTGGATTGAAGTATATATGTTTTGTAATAGAGCATGTGTTTATATATATGTATGGAATTACTCGTATGTTAAGATTTATACTTATATATTTTGTGATATGTCATATTTGGACTTAAAGTTTGTGGTGTGTATGAATGATGAATGATAGGATCATCTATGGCATGTAAATATTAAGTTAAATGTCCTTAGAACTCTTGTGATAAGTATTTTGTGATTTCTCTTAAGTCTTGGTTAAATTGAATTTGGTGTTACCTTTGATAAGGATTAAAAAAACAAATTTATGGGTTTATTGTTCAGATAGTGGATTTTGAAATTAAGATTGAATCAAAGTGGCACGTCAACTCAGGGGCTAACTTGTGAGGGGGTGCTACAATATCACTAAAATATCAAGTAATTAGTAAAATTAAATTTAAAGTTTCAAAATTTAGTATTTAAAAGTTTTCAAAATATAAGGACATCTCATATACATTACGTCATAAAAAGTAAATTTTAAAATTATTCAGTGAGAAGTTAAAAAAAATTTAAAACATCCAAACAAAAAAGCTATGAATATGATTATGTACTTTATTGAAATGAAAAAGAAAATATTATGCGATCAAAAGCTAACCGATAGTTGCATTAAAAATAAAAATATATGAGAATGATACAAAACATAAGATTAATGGCTTCAAAGTTGTATGAAAAAATTTAAAATTATAATACTTTAAGATTATTTTAGATTTAAAAGAGGAGGAGTATATGTTAAATTAAAATTTAAAATGTAAAGAATTAAATAATATATTAGTTGCCAAGGATTAGAAAAATCATATTTAGTTTTAGTTTTTGATTAAAAATTAATTAAGTTAAGACAAAACTATGATAGCAAAGATAAAAAAAATAAAAAATTAAAATAAATATATAAATAACAACAAAGTTAAGATCAATATTAGTATACCTTTTAATTTGACTCATAGCTTAATTATCGAATTATTAAGTGAAGAAAAAAGTTTGATATTAGTAAGGTAAAGTTAAAATCAGAGTAAATTTATAAGTAATTATAAGCTCAAAATTAATTTTAAATAGGAATTAGTGATAGGATATGAAGATGGAATTAGAATGTAAAATAAAACATGAAAAAAATTAATTATTATGTTCATTCTCAATTTTTTTGTATGAATGTAATTGGATCTTCATATTATACTTTGCAAATAGCAAAAAAACGTTAATAACAAAAAAGTTGTTAACCTTTCAATCAATAAAAATTAAAATAAATAAATAAAAAATAAAATTATATATACATATTTTGATACACTAAATAATGTCTAGATTTATAAACTTAAAAAGTTAACATGTGTATTTTCTACTAAGATAACCATCTCATAATTTTTTTAAATATATCAAAAATGAACTAAGAATATATATATGTATATATTGATATAGTATTTAAAATTTTTAAAAACATTTGAATTATACATATTTATGCATACATAATTACAAATATATGAATATAAAATAAAATTAAATGACATATCAAAAAGTGAAATAAATTTTAAAAATATTAAAACAAAAAAATAGATGCAATCCTAAAAAACAAATTTAATAGCTAAAAATTATTTTTTAAGTTTAATTAAGAAAACTCAAAATTTGGTAAAATTGCACAATTATAGGTTCTACATCATTGTGCTCAATACAATGTTATTGATAAATTGTGGCACCCTACTCAAGATGGCCCCTAAGCTGAGATGCCACTTTGATTTAAACTTAATTCAAAACCCACAAGACAGTTGATAGGCCCATAAAAAAAGTTTCAAAACTTATCAAAGATAGCAGCAGGCTTCGACTTAAGCAAACCTTGACAAAAGTACTATATACATGCCATAATTGATCCCATAATATTTGACATAACATATAAACATTGCAAATATGTAATTCGGACCTAACCTATCACAAAATTTCTAAGTTATAACAAAAGCCCAAGTTTACCCACAAATAGATACAAACATCTATTTCATTACAACATGTATTCGCTGATCCACTCTGGAGTCCAGGCCCATCACCTGAACCCTATTTGGGAAAAATATGAAAAATGTAGGAAGTAAGTCCAAAGGACATAATGAGAGATAATTTTAATAACAAGCAGTAAAGATCTGTTGAGGAAGAATTAACTTAACAAATAATTAATTAACAATCATAATAGAAACACATCAAGAGATTACAGTCAAGATTATATTATAGGCAGTCAGGATCAGATTACAAATATATTAGATTACATGCAGTCCGGATACAGTCAGGTAAAATCAACCTGATTAACCAATGCAATCAATAAATCGTAACAGGACATGTATACCAGATGTTCTTTAGTCTAGTCAAATTGAACTTACCGAAGTGTGATAACCTAGTACAAACTTACCCAAGCACGACAGCTTGGTACATAACTTACCCAAGCATGACGACTTGGTATAGGGAAAAGTGCCATTAGATAAACTGATAACTGAATAGTAATTAATCACAGAATAGTAACAGATGATAGAACAGTCAGATAATAGAATAATAAACAATAACAGAATGGTCAGATGACCAAATGTTTAGATAACAAAATAGTTAGATAGCAGAATGGTTAGATAACAAAATAGCAAAAGATAACATAGGAGAGTTCTGGATGCCAGAACAAACAAGCAAAACTCCTATTAGAAGCACAATCAATAGAATAACCCTCACATGGGTATAAACTATAATTTATGGCTAACAATCAAGATCTCAGACAAATCATCAATTTCAATAACCAAGATGCAATAACAATATAGAAAATAGTTCAACCCTCTCAGGGTTATCTTAATAATAGATAAGTGTAAGCAAATGCTAAATTAGCATACCCTTACCTTTATAACCTTAGAAAATGCAGTCACATCCTACTGCTCCATGAGATCTAATTCCTCATCACCTAACCAAAAGAATAAGTCCACTGTCAAAATTCTTATTTGACCTTAACAACCTCTAATAATTACAATCTTACTAGTAATAGTCCAAAATAAATAGCTATTCGCTTAATATGTCTGCTAGGGTTTGCCCGGCATAAACATCATGGAACGTGCTAATTACACCAATTTCAATAAAGGGATAATATTGGGTCCTTAATCATCCAGTTGATCTTGCCATAATATACTATATCAATAATAGCAATCTAACATTCCTTGATAACCTAATTTCATTCTTAGGTTTCAAATCCGCAAAATTAGGATTTATTCACTTAATTATTTCAATTATCCCAAAGTTATCATATAATAATGTGAACTGGGTCCACTAAGCATATATAATTACACATCCATGATCCATAGCCTAATTCCCAAATCAAATTCTTACATCTTCGACATCACATAAGATTTTTCAAGAATTAAATGATACAAGGTCAAGTCACAATTTCGATCTTTACCCAAGATGTTTTAATCAAAACCTCAAAATCACAAACCAATAAAACCACCATGATCGCTACAATGAATTGTAAAACTACCTCAGCACCACTGCTACGTTGCTACTATCCATCATCGTTGAAACTAGTTAACATCGGCACCGTTTGAAGCCTTTTAGATCAACTAACTTAACACCTTGATCAATTTCAAGCTTCACAGCCAAATTAAGGGTCGATGGAGCCTTAAAGTCACTACACCACCACTTGCTACCATGAAGAATTTTTTCAATTCCACCAACTCTTGTGGTTGAAGGAAACAATTAATGATTCCCTAATGATCCTTGAGTTGAGGACTTCCAAACCCACTACCTAGATGTAAGCTTTTATCGTTGGTAAAGTTGCAACCACCACCACTACAATGGCTGAGTTTTCCTACTTATTTTTCAGTCACTCCATCGATTAGTTTTGAAAGATATCAGTACTAATGAGTTTCTTGTGTCAAGAGAAAGAGAACGGTAGGTAGTTTGCAAGGTTTCACCACTCACTAGAGGGGTTAACTGAGGGTTCATATAGGAGAATGAAGAACATCCGAGGTGGAAATGCTATATATAAGGTTATTTTCTGGAATCACCAATTGACTCCCCAATACTTCTGCCCAACTTTGAATCAAGTCCTCTAAGGTTTTGACATCCATCAATTCAATCCCCACGCAATACCCCTAAAATTTGGTAATAAAAAAATGAGGATATAGAAATCAAGATATTGGTTCATCAAAATTTAAGGCCAAAAAAGTAAATAAAAATGTCATGATTGCATCAAAATTGAAACTTTTAGGATTGAATCTCAATTTAAGAAGACTTGGTTGGACCAAGATTTAGAAGTTTTGAGGGTCCAAGTGGGATTATTTATGGTCAAATGGGCTAATCCTAAGAACTAACTAAGTTTAGAGGTTGAATTGTTGATTATGAAAACCTTAGAGGACTTAATTGGAGGCCAAACAAAAATCTTAGGGGTTAATTTGAGATTTATAAAAATTCCCTTTAAATAGTCAATAGTCATTTCTCCCCCTATTCTTTATTTCTTTTTACTGCATCACCACATCTCTCTCTGTCTCTCTCTCTCTCTCTCTCTCTCACTCTCTCTCTCTGTAGCGCCCCTTCTCAGGATAACCCTTAGCTAAGGTGCCACTCCAGTTCAGTCTTAATTCAAAACCCAAAAATAAGTAATAGGCCTATCATAACTATTTCAAACTTATCAAAAATAACAGTAGATTTCAAACTTAATCAAACCTCAACTAGAGTAATTAGAGATAGTAGCACACTTCAACTTAATCAACCTTCACGAAACACTATGTACAAGCTTTAGTGATCCCATAACATACAAAATAAGTAAAAAATACATACCATTAATAGTTCTAAAAATGTTCAACATACTATAGACACTACGCAGATGTTAAATTTAGACCTAACATATTACAACATCTCTAGGGTTACAAAAACATACCTAAGTATGCCTATTAACAAATACACACAGGTATTCTAATATAAAATTATACTTGCCGATCCAACTAGAAGTCCAAGCTTATCATTCAGTCCTGTCTGAGAAAATATAGAAAAAATAGGGGGTTAAGTCCAAAGGACTTAATGAGGGATATTTAAAATAAAGAAAAATAGGGATCTGTCAGGGAAAATCAACCTAACAGATCATCAATTAACAACAAAAATAGGAATAGATCGATTACAAGAAATCAAGTATTAATTTATAAATGGATCAATTATAAATAGTTAGGAATAATCACATGTATTAACAAGTTCAAAGCTATCAACAAGTACTAGCTCAAAGGTTGTGACTATCGACTTGAATGGCCTGGGATTATCTCAATTGAATCTATTTAGGAGGAATGACCTATCTCAATTGAATCAATTTGGGAGAAAATACAGATGGCTAATTTGATCTGAACAACAGCCTGATCTAAACCAAGAAACTTTACTACCTCTGTTGCACCATGAACAGGGTATAAACAATCAAAATACAGTTAAAAAATGGATCAAAGTAGAATAGGCTTATTAGATTTATCTTATTATTAGTTTCGAGCTTACAACTAATCCCATGCACATAGTGGGAATTAACATCCCATTACTTACCCAAGTCTCATGGGCTTACAACGTATCCCATGCTCACAATAGGGATTAACGTCCTGTTGCTTGTTTGAGACTTTGGGGCTTATAGCTTATCCCATGTACATAGCAAGGATTAACGTCCTATTGCTTGTTTGAGAGTTCAGAGCTTATGGTTTGTTCCATGAACTCAGCAGATATTAACATCCCTTTACTCCCATGTGATCATCACAGACCGTAACATATAACAAAATGGATAGACAACAAACAATCAAATAACAAACAAATGGGTACAAGTGCAAAATGATAACAAGTACTAGTTAAGATAATTAATAGGACAATAACAAATATCGAATGGGAAAAAGTACAAAATAGATAACCATCGAAAGTTCTGGGCGCAAGAACAAATAAGAACTAACTTAATAGAGTGAAAAAAGTACTAACTCTCATAGAGGTTTACAAGTTAAACGACAGATTACAAATAAGTGCACAATCAAGTATAGATCTCAATAAAATGAGCAAGTACCATTCAAGTAGTTATGAGCAAGTACAATCAAGCAAGTTAACCCTCACAGAGGTTATGCCTCAAGAACAAATAAATATAACAAGGCCAGAATAGTAGACCCTCACAGGGAGTATAAGAAAAATACCTAAAAGGTTAGACCCTTAGCTTTATAGTCTCAGAAAAGAACTATTACAATTTATCATCTATTAGTTTATGGGACCTACTTCACTGTCACCTAACCAAAAGAGTATATTTACAATTAAATCTACGTTCAACCTTAACTCTTACTAGTATACTTATCAATATTCCAAAACCACTAATTACCCATTTAACATAATAGTTATAAAGCTTAATAGGTACTATCAATACAAATTTGCTAATTAAGCAACTGATATAGAAATAGTCATGGGATTCACCTTAGTTTTATTAAAGAAGTATAATTTAATTCCTATTTACATATTGTCCCCATATCATCACCCCAAAACATCAATAATAGTTCAGTTATCTCAATTAACCTAATTCTTGTCACTTAAATCTCAAATCCATAGAATGAAGGTTTTCTTATTACAATACTCGATAATTTCCCATAATCTTCATAAAATAATACTATCTAATTTTGCTAAACTGATATTGGCGCATGCATATACCGAGTCTTAGTCCCATATCATCTCAAATCATCAAATTTTCACATCACAAGTTCCAATTTCATAAATCATAGTTACAAATTGCTTAATTATCTCAATTAATCCTAACATTACATAAAATAATACAGATTT
>JACGDI010005232.1:722653-745410 GCA_014898725.1 Jacaranda copaia | reverse complement strand
CTCTCTCACACACACACACACACACACACACACATACACACATCTTTGGCAATGCCTCAAAATAGAAAACCAAGCTAGTCAAAATACTCCCCATCTTATTTGGAGTCAAATGGTACCATATGCAGAGTGAAAGTATCGATGAATGGCAAAGCAACAATAGATAAACATTGAGAAGTGATGGTAAGTGGTGAGTTTAACAGAGCAATAATAGAAAGAGATTTTTAGGTAGTGATTCTTATAGAGAGCAGCTAAAGGAATATTTTGGTACTCTAGGTTGAGGATTTGGACCACTGTTGTTGATGGGAAAAAAGAAAATTGAGGTAGTGATATTGGGGCTTTTGAAGTTTAATTGGTGGCTACAGGTAGCAAAACATAACATTAACCTAAGAATTGGACTTGTGAGGTTGAAACGCAATAAATGATGGTGGTGGCATACAACTCTAGTGGTGGTGCTAAGATAGCTTCTTCAACTCGTTATAATAATTATGTTCATAATCTTGATTTGTGATTTTGGAGCTTCATTGATTGAATCCTAGGTAAAGACTAGGAATTGGAATTGCGATTTGGCTTTATATTGTTAATTCTTGATGATTCTTGTGTTATGTCAAGGGAATGTAAGGAATTGATATAGAATTTGATATAGAAAATTGAGTGTGGACCATGTATCTGTAATCTTGTAACTTGTGGACCTAGATTTACATTATTTTATGATAATTTTAGGTTAATTGAGTAATTTGAAAGATGAAAACCCTAAATTGTGGATTTGAGACCTAATTAATAAAATTAGGTTACTGAGAATGATTAAATTGCTATTATTGACTTAGCGTGTTGTTACGAAGTTAATTATGTAATTATGGATTTGATTATATCTTTTACTAGACCCGATATGAACTTGGTGTATATAGCTATTTTTGTAACAGTCATCATAATTAACACAATCCATAATGACAAGTATTGAAACTATCATATTAATCAAGTAACTATTGATTTTAGACTATTAATAGTAAGATTGTAATTATTGAAGGTTGTTAAGGTTGAATAAGGATTTTAATTGTGGATTTAATATTTTGGTTAAGTGGTAAAAAAGTGGATCTCGTAAACCAATAAGCTACTATTGACTGTGATTTGAAGTTTTTTGAGATTATAGAGGTGAGGGTCTGCTAATCTGGCATTTATTAAACTTATTTGTTCTTGTGGAAAAGCCTTTGTGAGGGTTAAATATGTTTCTGTACTATACCTTCTCTTGTTTAGTGAAATATGTAAATTGCTTGAGATCTTATTCATTGACTATTAATTGACACGTATACCCCTATGAGGGTTACTTCTTAATTATGATATGATTAAAGTATGTCCCTGTTTGTTCTGGCACCCAAAACTTCCTACTATTATCCATTACTATATTTGCTCTTGATCTGGGCCTATTATTATCTTAATTTTATCATTTTGTATTATCATCTATTGCCCCATCGACAAGTTTAATTAACTGATACCTATTATATGTACAGAGATATGATTAGGTTGAGTGCCAATCCTAGCAGAATGCTTGGGTATATAAGGTACATAAGAAATACTCCTGGGTATCAACGATATGTTAGGGATACTCTTAGGTATCGATGGTATGCCAGGGATACTTTTGGGCATCTGCAATGTGCTAGAGATACTCCTAGGCATCTATTGTATGTCAAGCTATCACACTTTGATATGACTAACTGATTGGAGTAAAGATTGTTCTAATAAACATGTTAAGTTGGTTTCGTTGAACTATATATGAGTTATGCTTGTTTATTTTAATTGTATATGATTGTTTGCAATCTGTTCATGGAGAAATAAGGAAAGAGAGATTCCTATTTGCTCAAACTATTATTTATTTCTAGTATTGTTCTTCTTCTGACTATTAAATTATGATCTATTAAATTGATTCTTTCTTGACAGATTCCTACCGCTCATGTTTATGTTTATCCCTCACTAGGTCCTTTGGACTTACCCTCTTATATTGTCTTGACTTTCTCATACAAAATTGAGTGAAAGACTTGGGCTCTAGCATGGATTGGTGGATATATTTTTTAATAGAACATGTGTTTGTATCTACTTATGAGCACTTGGGCATTTTGTATAACTTATAGATATTATGATATGTCAACTTGAATTATGATCTATGGTATGTATATTGAGTTGAATATTATGAGATTAGTTATTGCATGTATATAATATTTTTTGTTGAAGTTTGTTTAAGTTGAAGTCTGCCATAATCTCTGATAAGTTCTGAAACTTTTTTTAATGGGCCTATAAATTGTATTGTGGGTTCAATTTAAGATTGGACCATAGTGACATCTCAGCTTTAGGGTATCCTAAGTAGCATGTCATAAAAGTGGTATTAGAGCTTAAGTTTATTGATGACCTAAGTGTTAAATATCATTGGGATTTGTGACTGACCTTTTGTTTAGGTTAGTTTGAGTAAGAATTTTAGGTATTATGTGTATTTGGGGAGCTCTTATGCAATTTTAGGATTTATGATGAATTTGATCAGTTGATATTATGAAAACGAGTTTGCATACTATAGGATGACCATAGGATCTTATTGTTTGTTGTTAAATGATTAGAACTTGTGTAATTATGAATCTGAATTAATTTCATCTAACCTTCCTCAGTCTTTTACTCTTGGAAGCTTGGAAGAGTTGATGGCATCACAAGAAAGTTCCAATGTACCTATTCTGCCTAGAACTAGATGATGGGGAAAACTTTCTTGGTGATGGGTCAATGATCGACTAGCTCCAAGGTGAGAGGCATTTGCTTATTCTCAAGCCATGTAAGAAGAAAAGGTTTCACAAACCCCTTTAGTGGGTTAGCTAGTAGACCTTATATGTATCAGAGGGTGCTGACATTTAGGCAACATGGTCAACAACTAGGTGCTAAAGCAGGAGTTATTAATGAGATGGTTGAAGATTGATTGTTGGAATAGTTTCTTCATTTTAATCTGCTAAAGTTCTTAGGAGGCCGAGGAATAGATTAAGGATTTAGAGAACATCTTTGATACACTGTATTATTCAGATGAGCAAAAGGTTCAATTTGCCACATTTCTTCTAAGACGTTCTACCTAAAATTATTGAAAGATGATTGATCAAAGGAAGATGACTGAAAGATCCCACCGAAATTGGGAGAATTTTACTTGAGATTCTGTTAATCAATATGAGGCTACTTTTAGCTTACTGATACAATATGGCCCCTATATATTGCAGTCTCACCAGTTTTACTGATACAATATGCTTTCTATATACAAGGTGCAGTCTCACCAAATTGAAAATATTGCTCAACGAGCCCCTCAATCTGGTGAGACTGCAAATTTAGCTCAAGGAATAGCATAAAAGCAATGTAGATTTTGTGGAGTATCTTGCCATTAGGAATTTGAATGCTGAAAGAAATAAGGTAGGTGCTTTGGCTGTAGAAGTGATCAACATTTTTGGAAAGATTGCCATAGAAAGAGAGGTCTAACACCTACAGGAAAAAGAAAGCACGTGGTAGGAGCTAGTAGAGAATAAAGGATGTAGGCTCGTGCCTACACTCTGACTAAAGAATAAGCACCAGATTCTACCAAGATGGTAGAAGGTATGATTTCTAATTTTTGAAATTACAAAAATACCTTATATGGTCTTAGTATTTTATATTCTTTCATGCATGTCGCATTTCTTCAAACAAAAATTGCAACCCATGACTATAGTTTGTCAAATAAAAGTTTAGACACCATATATCAGGATTGCCAAATGATGATTGGGGATATAGTATAATAAGCCAACCTTATACTGATGCTTATCCAATAATATAAAGTAATACTCAGAAAGGATTAGTTGTATAGTCATTAGGCACAGGGGAACTGCTACACCAAATGC
Source organism: Jacaranda copaia (assembly GCA_014898725.1). NCBI lineage: Eukaryota > Viridiplantae > Streptophyta > Magnoliopsida > Lamiales > Bignoniaceae > Jacaranda > Jacaranda copaia. Next base: position 741,526 of record JACGDI010005232.1, on the reverse strand, counting down.
TTCAGAATTGGAGATGAGATACCAATACCAACATGACCTTCTACAGAAAATACTTCCTTGATGCCAATTATATTTACGTTAGAATCAAAAAGTGACATCTGCGCCAATGATCAAAAAGATTTTGAGAGAAGGTAGGTGAGGATTCTTGGTGTATCTTATCAACAAACCCTAAGATACAGTTTAAAGTTGAGAAGTGGAAATGGTAACTGAATACCCAAAAGTATTCCTAAAAGAGGTGAGCTCATTACCCCCTACTCCACATAGAAGAATTATTTAACATTTTGTAGGGATAAGAATCTTCTCAAAGCTAAAGTTGAAGCAAAGGTACTACTAATTGAAAGCTAGAAAACAACCGCGTAAAATACTTATGCATGGGAGCATCAGTTGTATGCAAAATTTAGTAAATGTATTCCTTGAAAAAAGAAGGTAGCTTTTCTTGGGCACATCATATCCTAAGATAGGGTAGAGATTGATCCCTCTAAGATAGAGGCAGTAGTTAATTAGAAGAGACCAAAAAAATAGCAATTTATATTTTACTATATTGTTTCGGCTATTAACAATAATTTGTGTATCACGTTTCTAAAATAGATGATACATTGACTAAATTAACTCAAAAAAGTTAACTATTTAACTAAAACAAAGATCTAAATATGCGGTAGCACTATTGGATGAAAATTCTAGAATATTGCAATTCTTCCATCACCTATCACCTGAAAAGGTGAATGTAGTGGCTAATGCCCTAAGCCAAAGGGCTAGAATGGTTCACTCACTAAGAGCAGAAGCATCAAAAAGCCTAAGAATAGGTGCTAGACTAAAATTAATACAGCGAATAAGATTGCAGAGATAAGTGCAATCTGAATTACAAGATGAAATGTGAGGAATACAAAGCTGATGATATATGGATAATGAAGTAGAAGAAAATGTTGGAGGTTCTAGAGAGTCTAAGTTCGATAGCAACAATCAGGGTATTCTCTTGTTTTCGTAAAAATACATGTGCCAAAAAAAATAAAAGAGAGGTTGTTAGTAAGGCACACAAGTTAAGATACATGATCATCCAAGGAGCACGGAGATGTATCGAGACTTGAAGAAGCAATTCTGTTGAATGTAATGAAAAGAGAACGAAGATGATTTGACCGAATCTACTTATTTTCTGCTAGTCAAAACAGTAATCAAATAAGAATTTGGGGACCAAATTCTTTTAGGGGGGAGGTTTATAACACCCCTAAAAATTAGGTATTCAAAAAAAAAAAGGATTTACAAATCAACATATTGGTCGATTGGATTTTAAAGCTTGAAAAATAAATAAAATGAACTTAGTTACATAAAAATTGAAAGTTTTGGGGTCAAATCACAATTTGAGAAGACTTTATTAGACCAATATTTGGAAGTTTTGAGGGTCCAAGTGGGAATATTTATGGGCAAATGGGCTAATCCTAGGCATTAAGTAAGTTAGGGTGTTGAATTGAAGATTATGGAAATCATGAAGGACTTTGTTTGAGGTTGGACAGGAATCTTAGGGGTCAATTTGAGATTTTCAAATATTCCATTTAAATAGTCAATTTTCACTTTGCCCACTCCCCTCCATATTCTTCCATTCTTCTCACCGCATCAACCCCTTCTCTCTCTCTCTCTCTCTCTCTCTCTCTCTCTCTTAGGTGATCACTTTTGGCAATGCCCAAAAATAAAAAATGAAGCCAGTCTAAATACTCCGTATCTCCTTAAAAGTTGAGCAGTACCACATATAGAGCTAAAACACCTATGGATGGCAAAGCAATGGTGGACTAAAATTGAAGAGCGACAACTAATGGTAAGTCTAGTGGAATAGTGGTGAAAAGGGATTTCTAGGCAGCGATTCTTTTAGAGGGCATCTCAGTGAACATTTTGGTAACTAGGTTTAGGATTTAGACCATGATCGACAGCAGAAGAGAAGAAAACTGAGGCAACGACGAGTGGTGGTGCTAAGGCTTTGAAGCTTAATTGGTGGTACTAAAGGCAACAAAGAACAAAATTAATTGGAGATATGGACTTGTGAGGTTGGAATGCAGCAAATGGTGGTGGCGGCGGTGCTGAGATAGTTTCTTCAACTCATCACAACAATTGTGTTTGTGCTCTTAGTTTGTGATTTTGGAGCTATGTTAATAGAATCCTAGGTAAAAACTTGGAATTGGAATTGAGATTTCACCTTGTATTGTTAATTCTTGATTATTCTTATATTATGTCAAGAGAATATACAGAATTGATATGGAATTTGATACGAAAAATATAGTGTGGACCATGCATGTGTAATCTTGTAACTTATAGACTAAGATTTGCATTATTTTATGATAAGTTTGGGTTAATTGAGTAATTTGAAAGATGAAAAGCCTAAATTGTAGATTTGAGACCTAAGTAAAAAAAATAGGTTATTAAGGATGATTGGACTGTTATTATTGACTTGTTGCATTTTTATGAGGTTAATTATGTAATTAAAGATTTGATTATGTCTCTTTATTGGAATCGATATGAAACCTATATATATATATTTCCATAATTATCGGGCAATAGGTACCTAACAAACCCTAAAACTATCGTATTAATTAAGTAACTACTGATTTTAGACTATTAATAGTAAGATTGTAGTTATTGGAGATTGTAAAGGTTGAATAAGGATTTTGATTGTGGATTTAATCTTTTAGTTAAGTGGCGAATAAGTAGGTCCCATGGACCAGTAAGCTACTATTGACTATGATTCTTAGTTTTATGAGAGTGCAAAGGTGAGGGTCTACAATCTAGTAATGATTACACTTATTTGTTCTTGTGGAAAGCCCTAATGAGGGTTAAGTATGTTTATATACTGTATCTGCTCTTGTTTATTGGAATATGTAAATTACTTGAGATCTCATTCATTGACTATTAATTAACACATATACCCCTTTGAAAGTTACTTCTTGATTATGCTCTGATGAGAGTATGTCATTATTTGCTCTAGCACCTACAACTTTCTATTGTTATCCGTTACTGTATTTGCTCCTGATCTATACTTATTATTATCTTGACCTATTATCATTATGTATTGTTATCTATTAACTCATCGGTAGGTTCTATTGATTAACATTTACCATATGTATGGAGATATGATTAGGACGAGTGCTAATCCTGGTGGAATGCTTGGGTATATGGGACACACTAGGGATACTCCTAGGTGTTTGTGATATGCTAGGAAAACTTCTATATATCAATGATATGCTAGGGATACTCCCAGGTATTGGTAGTGTGCTAGGGATACTCCTGGGCATCCACATTGTGCTAGGGAACTCCTAAGCATCTACCATGTGTCAAGTTGTCATGCTTCGATATGACTAACTAATTGGAGTAAGGATTGTTCTGATTGCATGGTAAGTTGGTTCCATTGAACTGCATATACATAGGGCTTGTTTATTTTGACTGTATCTGATTATTTGTAAATTGTTCATGGCGCGATAAGGAATGAGAGATTCTAACTTACTCAAATTGTTATTTTTATCTAATATTGTTCTTGTTCTGACTATTAAATTATGATATGTTGAGTTGATTCTTCCTCAACATGTCCCTATTACTAATGATTATGATTATCCCTCACTAAGTCTTTTGGACTTACCTTTCTATATTATCTTAACTTTCTCAAACAAGACTAAGTGATGTACTTGGGCTCCAAGCTTAGATCAATAGATATATTTTGTAATAGAATAGGTGTTTGTATCTGCTTATGAGCACTTGGGCATTTTTTATAACTCGGAGATATTATCACATGTCAGGATGAATTATGATCTATGATATGTATATTATATTGAATATTATGGGATTAGTTATGACATGTATATAGTACTTTTGTTGAAGTTTGTTTAAGTTGAAGCTAGTTGCTGTCTTTGATAACTTTTGTTGAAGTTTGTTTAAGTTGAAGATAGTTGCTGTCTTTGATAAGTTTTGAAAAAATTTTCGATGGGGCCTACAAACTATATTGTGGGCTCAATTTAAAATTGAACTAAAGTGACATCTCAGCTAAAGGGTATCCTGAGTGGGGTGCCGCACCCCGCAACTCATTAGTGCCTCACATTGACCTGATTGACTCAAAATAATCCCACTTTGACCAACAAAACTTCCAAGTGTTGGTTAATCAAACGTTTCCCTAATTGCAATTCAACCCTAAAACTTTAAATCTCCATGTGATTAAGTCATTCTTATTTATTTTTTGAACCCCAAAACTTCTGAAAATTAATAAATAATTATTAAAAAAATCCCCACCGATCATATAACTTCTAAGGGTATTACATAGATAGATATAATTTAAATTTTGAATGAAAGAAAATTAGAGAAAAGATATAATCATGTCGGTCAAAAATAATAATCAATAAGTAGTGAATTTTTTAAAATAAATTAAAATGGTCAAAATTCTAAGAATTTGCCATTTAGCCAAAATTGCACAATTAGAATTAAAAATTCATAACTATGTGTCCCACACTATTGTGCTATATATAATAATACTAGCATTATTCCTGTGCTACGCACAAATTCTTTAAAATTACTAATATTAAAATAATTATTGAAATAGAAATATAAAAAAAATAATAATATAAAAATAAAAATATCGTAAAAATAACAAATAATTAGTAAAATTAAATTTAAAGTTTTAAAATTTAGTATTTAAAACTTTACAAACTGTAAAGACATCTCATATATATTATGTTATAAAAAGTAAATTTTAAAATTCTTCAATGAGAAGTTAAAAAAAAATAAATTAAAACATCCAAAAATAAAAATCTATGAATATGATTATGTACTTTATTAAAAGAAAATATTATACAATTGAAAGCTAACAGGTAGTTGTATTAAAAACTAAAAATATATGAGAATGATATAGAGCACAAGATTGATGGCTTGAAAGTTGTTTGAAAAATATAAAATTATAATACTTTAAGATTATTTTAAACTTAGAAAAGAATAAGTATATATTAAGTTAAAACTTAAAATATAAAGAATTAGATAATACATTAACTATCAAGAATTAGACAAATCTTATTTAATTTTAGTTTTTGATTAAAAATCAATTAAGTCAAGACAAAACTATCATAGTATAGATACAAAATTTTTAAAAATTAAAATAAATATATAAAATAATTACAAAGTTAATATCAATATTAGTATATAAGTTTATAGAAACCTTTTAATTTGACTCATACCTTAGTTATCAACTAATTAAGTGAAGAAAAAAGTTTGATATTAGTAATGCAAAACTAAAACCATAGTAAATTGATAAAGTAATTATAAGCTCAAAATTAATTGTAAGTAGGAATTAGTGGGGGGACATGAGGATGAAATTAGAATATATAATAAAATATAAAAAAATGAATTATTATGTTCATTCTCAAATTTTTTGTATGAATGTAATTAGATTTTCATATTATATTTTGCAAATAGAAAAAAAAAAGTGAAAAACAAAAAAACGTTATTAACCTTTAAAACAATCAAATTTTAAAAATAAAAAAAAATAAAATTATATCTAGCTATATTGTTATTGATATCGGATAGCCTAACAGGCCTAGCCCAATAATTATTTACCCCAAAGGATACTTCCAAGCCTACTTTGTATCTAAAGCCGAACTACGCTTTCAGACCCAATTGGGCTAAATCACTCAATTACAACTGCTAGGACGGGTAGATAATTCTCAACCCTGCCCAACAGGAGGCTTCAAGCCGCCTAGTCCATTTATCTATTTCTCTAATTGACCAGTCTCTATGGTTGAGCACTATTGACCATAGTGCTCACTCCAGTATCAAATCATATCCATACCGTATTTAATGCTCTGACAGTTAGCATGCCTCCACATTAATAGTGCATGTCGCCCCCAATACTATCTCTGTCATCAACTCTGTCAGGAGACGCACCTCTAAAGTACTATTCACCTAGAAAAGTAAGAAATGATGCCACCTAAAATAGTACATGGTTAGGAAATGACCTACAACTTCCAAGAAAAAACGAAAGCCCACTATACTTGAAAGGGGCATCTTAGACATATCACTTACTTAGAGAAGGCTATAAATACCTTATCGCCAACTACCCTTTAGGTATGTCATTTTTACTATACGCTCTTACTCTATTGTTTGATCCTTATACTCAACTAGTACTAATTTAAGTGTTGGAGTACTTTAGCTGGGGGAACCTCGACTAGTCTGATGTTTGCTAGTGGTTGTAGATCTCAACCCAAAGAAGACATTATTGTTAGATCATTCAACCTTTTTGGGCAAATTAGCCTAAACATAACCCAATCCAGTAAAAAAACTTCCAACACCATTATTTTGTCACTGTCTATGGGAAACTTGAGATTGCAATTGAACAAACTGGTAAACACTAGGATAGCCGCATCTGAGAGGGAGGAAAATAGAAAGATAGTGTCTCCTTTCCCCCTCTTCAACCTTAACAAGGATCACATGCCCAAGGCCCCAGCACCCCATCGAAACAAGTTGTTACCCTGACCATACCTCAGTTAATGCAGCTTATAAGTGAACAAAACTCTGCCCAGATCTCTGCTCAGCTTTTTGTGGCATTGAATAAGCACACAAGCATGTCTTCTGGTGTTGGTGTTGACATTTTCCAACAATAGCAAACAGTGATAGCACGGAGGCAATTTCACCTCCTTGATGTAATAAATGTATCTATGTCATTGGTTTGTGGTTTCGGAACTTCAGTGGCCAACTTTAGAATTTAGTGTTGGATGTACTTGATATATATGTATATGTTGTGTCTTCCCATTATAACCTTTGTATCTATGCTAAGAATGAGATTTAGGTATAATTGGTATATATATACAAGTGTGTATGATCACCATACAAGAAGGAATATTGAATAGTAGACCAAGACATGTTGTGCTAGATGCCAAATTTATGTTTAATAATGATAATAAAGATTGTGTAATGTAAGACTCAGTGGTATTTGCTTGGGATTAATTACGTAAGGAATTGGACTATATTATGTGAATTAGGATGATGATATGATATGATCATGACTTCGAAATAAGAATGAGATATCATGCTATTTTGGGAGAAAATACAGATAGCTCATCCAACATATATAACAATAAGATATAGAACAAGAACTACACCGTCCTTATTGCTCCAAGAGTAAACAAAACAATCAGAATACAATCAGAATAGAACAAACCCGAATATAATATGCTGTCCAACAAATTAGAAAAAACCTACATATCAGAATCTCCTTATACCAATCAAACAAACAATCCTAAAGCATGACAGCTTTGCAAACAATTGGTGTGCCCATGCGAATCATATAGCACACTGTGAATACCTAAGCGAGCTGCTTAGCGTACCACTGATACCTAAGTAGACCGCTTACCGTATCATGGACACCTAGGCGGACTACAAGGCGTGTTCTATGTATCCCAGCATTCCGCATAGGATTGGCACTCGATGCTAATATCACCGTACAGATAACAGAATAATTGCTTGTACAGATGCCCAGGGGGAAATCCCTAGAGCACTATTGGTTTCAAAGCAACAGATCAAAATAGAACAATATGCCGCCAAGGCAATAGAAGACAATAAACAGAAAACAGATAAGCTAGCATGGCCAATAAACATAGAACTGATAACAATTATACCAACAAGGTAATCGATACAGTACAGATTGATAGATACGAGATAAATAGATATTAGAATAACAGATAACAAATAGAAGTTCTGGGCACTAGAATAGACAGAAAATGGAATCGATATCAAAAATAACCCTCACATGGGTATTTAAATTAGATAACAAATAATATATAGCAGATAGAATCCAAATATAGATCCGAATATGATTCAAAAATTGAGAAACCCACACAGGGGCTTATTCCAACCACAGATAAGAAATATAACGCCAGATTGGCAGACCCTCATAAAGGTTTCCAACAATTTAGAGTTGTTTAACAAAGCAATACCTAGAGTGGGAGACCCTCACCTTTGTAGTCTTAGAAAACTGCAGTCATCGTTAGCAGTCTACTAGCCCTTGGGTTCCAATTCCACATCACCTAATCTAAAAGAGTATATTTATAATTAAATCTACATTCAACCTTAGATTTTACTAATATACTTATCAATATTCCAAAACTACTAATTATCCTCTTAACACTACACTTATAGAGCTTAGGTCACACTATCAATACAATATGCTAACTAAGCCACTAATATAGAAATAGTCACGAAATTCACCTCAATTATTAAAGAAGTATAACTCGGTTCCCATTTACATATCATCCTTATATCATCATCCCAGCACTTCAATAATAATCTAATTTCATAAATCATAGCTAAATAGCCTAATTATCTTAATTAATCATAACATTACATAATTCTCATCATTCTTATTAAATACAAATTTAGCATCTAGCACAATATGACCGAGTCCATGATGCTTACATATATATCTTGCATGTCTCAGTTCTTGATCCTAAATCATAATTTTGGTCCAATTAACTAGTTTATATATATCATAAATAAGCTTAATGATTTACTCAAATTACAAGAGGAGTCAAATTATTCAATTCACTAGTATTTTACCCAATACTTCTCAATCAACACCTTGCAACCATAAATCAAGAGCACCACTATAATTGTCAGAATGAGAAGAAGAAATTGGTCAAAAGTCACCAGAGCATTGCCACCAGCCATCGGAGCGCCACCGTCCCCCACAGTCAGAAAATGAGACTTCACCACTAGATTGTTCCTCTCATCGTAAGGATTCCAATGCCACCTTCCATTTCTAATTCCAAGCAATGTACACACCAGAATGGGCCAAAAACCACCACTTTCTTTTTTTCTCCGATGAGCTCTGATCACCGCCTTGTCGTTGTCGGAATTACCATGCAAATGTACCATCGCGATCCTCTCATCAAGAGCTTCCTAACCCTACCCTCAAAATGGAGAATCGTTGCCAGAAAAAAAAGAAACCCGACAACCCTGTATCATGCATGCCTCGATCCTTCTCCATTCGCCGCTGCTCCACCGCTCGGTTGGTGATTCTGAGGTATGGGAAGTGTTGGTTGTGTTGAGGGAAAGAATTTAGTTGGTTGGAGTGGAAGAAAAAGCCACCAGAAATGGGCCAGAGATGGTGATGAAGCCTCGGTGAAGAAGAAGAAAAAAAAGAGAGAGAAAGGAAAAAGAAAAGGAAGAAAGAAGAAAAGGAAAGAAAAGTGGAAGGAAAAGTGGCGATTTCTCAAATCTGATTTTGACCCCCTTTTTTTTAATAAAATTTTAAATTATGAAATTTTTCCCCAAATTTTCAGAAAATTGCAATTAGCACCAATTTATTCAAAAGTGAACACAATTGAGTCTACAAAAATTATAATTTGACCCACAAAACTTTTAAAATAATTAATAATGTAAAATTCATAAAATTTTCAAATCACAATGAAATCATATTTTAAAAATAAAATAAATAAAATTTTAGGGGTGCTACACGTGCTGCAATAGTTTGGCAAGTTGGCCACTCATCGAGGTAATATAAAAGGTAGGCTAGTTTATGATCGAGGCAATATATGGGGATAGACTGTTTTACAATTGTATCATTTATATAGAATATGAGACATAAGAGGAAAGGCCGTTATACGATCGTCCAATTGAAATATGCTTATATCAAGCTATTATATAATCGTACAAGTGAAATATGCTTATTTCTCTAATTTTATAAAAATGTTCTTGTTTAGCCTATTTTATAAAAATGATTAAAATCCTGAATTTTGAAACTTGAGTTTTTCATGGAATAAGTAGTTCACTGATTTTCTTAAAACTAATCATGCTTATGATTTTTGAAATCTTCTATGAAATATATTAAATGTGAAATGACTCTTTGTTAGTATAGAACGGTATTAAGTCAGCTTACAAAGTGTTGCACAAGAAAAACTAGTTTCTGGATTTAGTTCGTAGATCCTGTAAACTCTTTCAAATTTCCAATATGCAAATGTCGTGACCTGTGCTTTAGTTATCTAAATTCAAAATGAATGTTCTTCTTACATTTGTATATTGTATTTCATTTCATTATGATTCATCCTATTCATGCAAATACTTGCTTCACTGAGTCATTCGAACTTACCCTCCTACATTATTTTGATTTATTTCAAACAGGCATAGATGGTGATCGAGATTCTCAGATGTGAATGCATTTTGTAAAATGCTAGACTTTTGGTTGTATTCATAGAACTCCATGTATGTTAAGTTAGTTTGAGATGTTGTGATATGTCATGAATGTTCATAAAGGCATGAGAATTGTAAATGTTATGTATTTGGATATTTTGTTTAGAGTGTGTTAAGTTAAAGTATTGTACATTTCTTGAAGGATTTGAGGAGAAATTTTTATGGGCCTTTTGGTTGCTACAAGTAGAATATTGAGATTGAATTGGTCGTACCTTGACTTAGGTGCCGTCCTGAGAAGGATGCTACAGCAATTTTGATTCCCTCCAAAATTTGGCCTATAAAAAATGTTAACAATTGTTTTTATTATTAGTTTGACATAATAATTTAACTTGATTTTTTCAAAAAATTTGATTCCCTCTAATAATAATGAATTCTCTTCATCTTTTCGATTCCCTAAATTTTAGCTCCTCCAATTTTTTTTATATAAATAATTTATAGCAAACTTTATTTCTTTTGTCTTAGATTATATGATGAATTGACATATAATTTTTCAAAATATTAAATGACTTTCTATTATAGTTAAAATAGTTAAATAACAAATAATTTGGACTTATAAATTTTGGTGCTTAAGAATTTAATTTTTTATTATAATTTATTGCAATATTCTTTTAGAAAAATTCTAAAAACTCTTTAAAATAAATAGTTAAAGGTTACATACCTGAATTGCAAAAGGAAACAAAGAAATCTAGTTTACTATAATACTTAATGAAAAGGAAACGGTCCCTAAAATTAGGCTTATTAATTTTACATTTCATTTTTTAATCATTGTATTAGCTACTTAAAGATTTTTATAACTTGTAGATATTGATATGTTAATTGTGTGTATGTTTTACTATATAAATTGCTAAAATAAAGATAACGTTCATCGTTTAATATAGTGTAAAAAAAGTATAAACTTAAAGTATATTATTAAATGTAATGAATATTAACTTTCTTGGACCTGAACAAGTTGTTCTTAAGAATTAGTTGGTCTACATATTATATTTCCTTCAAAAAATAAGTTTCCCTCCAAAAATGAATTCTCTTATTATTTTTTATTCTCTCCAAAATTTTGCTCCTCCCTCCATTTTGTGTATAAATAGTATATACAAAAAATATTTCTTTTATCTTATATTATAAGATGAATTATGATGTGTTATTATGGAAGTTAAAAATTTAATTCTATTCTTTGCTATTATTTATTAGGACATTGTTTTTGAACAAAAAGATTTTTAAAAAATTGTTTATAAATTCTAAAAACTTTAGTCTTTATGTATAATTAATTTCATTTTAAAAAATTAAAATATTCTGTACTAATAATATATTGATGTGGACAATTTGAATATGCATTTATTGAAAATTTTCTACACTTAATTAATGCAAATTGTTTTAAAATTGATCAACTTTTATAACTTTAATATAGTTGAAAATTTTAAAATTATTTTGAAATACTCATGATATTGCAATGTAAACTTTGTAATATAGTTATAAGTTTATTAAAATTATTTTTTATCCCCATATATTTAATTAAATATTTGAAAAACTACTAGCATCCTCAACAAATTTGTAGATGTTGGTTGAGAATTTATATTAAAATTCAAAAATATCTTTCAAAGGCTGTTTTGATTATTTTTCAAACAAAAATACCCTTGGATTTATTTGTAACTCTAACATGGGGGTTAACTTTAATATAATTTAAATTACTCAGAATAAATTTAAATAATTTTATAAATATTTTTTTTAAATATTAAATAATCTTTTAATTGAACTTGGATTAAAAGAAATAAAAATCTAAATTCATCCACATATCTAAAGTAATTTAATCAAATTTAATTAAACATATTTATTAATTATAAAATAAAAATAAAAATCAAATCTATGACACCCTACTCAGAGAATAACTTTAAGCTGAAATATCAAAACAATTCAAACTTAACTGTTAACCTGTCTTATAAGCAATATGCCCATAAAATTTTCTCTAAAAATACCCATAAGCCTATCAAACAAACACACTGTAACACCCCTAAAATTTTATTTATTGTATTTATGACTTATGATTTCATCGTTATTTGAAAATTTTATTAATATCACGTTATTAATTATTTTAAAATTTTTATGGGTTAAATTATAATTTTTGTAGACTTAATTGTGTATATTTTGATCAATTTGGGGTTAATCATAATTTTTTAAAATTTGGGGTAAAATTGTATAATTTAAAATTTATATAAAAAAAAAAGAGTTGAAAATCAAACTTTAGAAATCGGGCAGACCATTTTTTTTTCCTTCCCACTTTTCTGTCATTTTATTCTTTTTTTCTTTTTTTCTTCCTTTTTTCCTCTCTCTTTTTCTTCTTTTTCACCGAAGCTTCATCACCCTCTCCAGCTAGTTTTCGATGACTTTTTCTTCCTCTCCAACCAACCAAATTCTTCCCCTCACCACAACCAACACCTTTCCTAACTCAAAACCACCAACCGGGCAGAGGAGCAACAATGGATAGAGGAAGAGCCGAAGATTGCATGCCTTGGGGTTGCCGGGTTTCTTCTTTTCCAAAGACCATTCTCCATTCCGAGGGTAAGGTTAGGAAGCTCTTGACAAGAGGAATGTGGCGGTAACATTGCATGAAATTCTGACGATGGCAAGGTAGTGATTAGAGCTCGTCGGAGAAAAGGAGAAAGTAGCAATTTTTGACCCGTTTCGGTGTGTACACTGCTCATAATTGGAAATGAAAGGTGGCATTGGAATCCTTGCAATGAAAGGAACAATCTAGTGGTAAAGTTTCATTTTTTGGTGATGGCGGTCTAGTGGTGGCAGGGAGATAGTCTCCTTATCTCAACACAATGATCTTCCTAGTGTTTTTGGTTCGTGATTTTGAGCATTCATTCATGAGATTGGATATTTTATGTGATTGTCACATGTTATATATATGTATATATATGCATGCTTATAGTTGTTAGTTTTATCTGGGTCAAGCCTTTAAGTTGATATAGGTATTTTGATGATTATTTTTCTAAGCGAGGATTAGGGTTATGAGAGATAAATTTGGAATTGTATGTTGGTTAATAATAAGTTGAATATAAATTTTGATATCAGGAATCATTATAAGTTAAATTGTGTTGGAATGGGAATTTAATTAGGAATTTATGCATGAATTTTGAATCTAGAGAAGCTTGACTCATGGTATATTTTCTTGATTAGGTGACAATGAGCTAGGCACCAACGAGCAGTAAGATCAAATTTTGGCTATTACTGTTGGGATTGCAAAAGGTGAGGCTCTCCCACTCTGAGCTATTACTTTGTTTAACTTGCTCTGAGATTGTTAGTAACCCTTGTGATGGTCTCCCACTTTGGGAATTACTTTGTTAAGCTACTCTAAATTATTGGAAACCCCTATAAGGGTCTGTCAATTTGGCATTATATTTCTTATTTGTGGTTGGAATAAGCCCTTGTGTGGGTTTCTCTATTTTTAAATCATATTCTTATCTGTATTTAGAGTCGAACTGCTATCTGCTATCTGTTATCTAATTTGAATACCCCTGTGAGGGTTATCTCTGATGTTGTTTTTCTTTTCTGTTTGTTCTGGCACCCAGAACTTTTGTTTGTTATCTGTTATTCTAATATCTATCTATCTCGTATCTATCTATTTGTATTGTATCGATAGCCTTGTTGGCATATTTGTTATCAGTTATGTGTTTATTAACCATGCTGGCTTATCTGTTTTCCATTTATTATCTTATGTTGCCTTGGCGACATACTATTTTGTTTTGATCTATTACCTTGAAACTGATATTGTGCTAGGGATTTCTCCCTGGGCATCTGTACGAGCAGTTATTCTGTTATCTATAAGGTGATATATGGGCTAAGGGCCATACTGGGCGATCTATTTGGTTATGTAGGGGCATGTTAGGGATTTCTCTCTGGATGTCACCAGTACACTAGGGATTTTCCCCTGGGTGCCAACCGTACGCTAGGGATTTTCCCCTGGGTACAGGCGATATGCTAGGAATTTCTCCCTAGGTATCAGCGGTGTGCTATACAGTCCATATAGGCATCTACCACACACCAAGCCGTTACGCTTAGGTAAACTATTTGTCAGTTTGGTATAAGGTGAATCTGCAATGCATGTCTCATAGTTTTTCTTGGAATGCATATGCTTTGGGTTTGATTTGCTTACATAATTCTATCTGTCAGTAATTTGTTTTTGGAGCAATAAAGTATGAGAGTTTCCTATTTACTTTTCGGTACTGTCTGTCTATTTTTCTAAATTCTATTATATTCAGTCTAAAAATGATATCTTATTGAGTTGAGTTTCTCCTTGGTAAACACTGTTGTTACTTGTACTTATCCCTCACTAAGTCTTTGGACTTACCTCACTATATTTCAAAATCTTTCAGATAAGGATTGGCTCTAGCGGATATCAAGATGGAATGACATATATACAGTTGTTTTGTAGTAGGACTGGAGCCGTTATTAAGTATGGAATTTGTAACTGTTTGGTTGATCTTATAAACCTTATGATATCTCTATTTTTTTTTAAGTTTGTAGTATAAGATGAAATGATAGTTTAATCTATCAGAGACTATAATATGACTTAGTTCCCTGAACTCTTTTGGTATTTCCATTTTTGTGGATTATTAGATATTAATGGAATTGTGTCAGTATTCATTTTAATATGGTTGAATTTATGGGCCTACTGTTGAACTGTACTTTGAGAAATAAGTCTGAATCAGAGTAGTATCTCAGCTTAGGTGTTGTCCTTAAAGGGGGCACCACACACACATATAGCAGTAGAATTTGTGCTTATCAACTCCTCAAAAACATTAAATGCCATTCATAGTTCAACTTCTTAACACTTAAAAAAATATATACATGCTTCAAAACATCACGTCAATCCTAACATATAATGGCGCTAAAACTAATTACATCTTTCACATGAACCTATCCTATTATTTGAAGTAATTCTACACTCCCAATCCGAACTTTACTTCTTTTACTTAACCCTATTTGAGAGATAAATAATAGGGATAAGTCTGAAGGCTTAGTGAGGGATATTATAAAAATGATTATAGAACCTGTCGAGGAAAGAGAATCTCAACAGTTTATAATTTAATAACAATATAAGTGCCAGTACGAGTCAGGTAAAAACACATCATTATCCTTCAGGATACAAATGCGATCAAGTAATGTATATAACAAATGCATTTCATTAGGTTTAGATGAGACAAGTTTACAATTCAAACGACCATATTCGAGCATGACAGCTTGATACACATTAGATGCCAGGAATAGCCTTGACACATCATAAACAGATAGGTAATACCTAGGCATAACTAGCATATCATAGATAGATAGGCGATAGAAGCCCAAGAATGGCCTTAGCATATCACTTACAGACAAATAGATGACGGATGCCCAGAAATAGCCTTAGCACATCATAGACAAATGGAAGATGGATGCCCAAGAATAGCCTTAGCATATCACTAATGCTCAAAAATAGCCTTGACACGTCGCTTATACCTAGGGATAGCCCTAGCGTATGGCTGACAAATAGAAAAATGGAAGACGCCTAGGAATAGCCCTAGCACATTGTTGATGCTGAAGAATAGCCCTAACATATCGCCCATACCTAGGAATAGCCGTAACATATGGCTGAGAAATAGATGGATGGAAAATGCCTAGGAATAGCCCTAGCACATCACGAATGCTTAAAAATAGCCCTGACACATCGCCATACCTAGGAATAGCCCTGGCATATAGCAAACATACTAAATACCTAGGGAATAGCCCCTAACATACACAAACTTACAAGATAAATACCTAGGGAATAACCCCTAGCATATCAGACTTACATAATATGTACCCAGGGAATAACCCTTAGCATATTCGACTTATAGAGCATATACCTAGGGAATAGCCCCTAGCATACATAGAATAGAATACTTAAGGAATAGTCTTTGATGTATCTTACTTATAAACATGTAAAAAAACCAAGTACAATCGACATAAATACCTGGGGGTAATCCCTAGTGCTACCTAAAATCGGAACAAGCAAGTATAGTTAAGCTAATATGGATATATAAAAATAGATAGGTATGCTAGCAAAACATACGATAACAAGATAGATACCAATTAAGAACAAGTACAAGACAAGAAAAACAGAAGTTTTGGGTGCTAGAATGAACAAGTACAACTCATGATAGAGTGAAAATGATTGCTAATCCACACAGGGGTTTACAAGTTAAATAACAAATCAAAAACAAGTACACAATCAAATGTAGATTTCAAGCAATTACGAGTAAGTAAAATCAAGCAAGTTGAATCTACACAGGGAATTTACCGCAAGAATATATAGTTATAACAAGGCCAGGATCACAGACCCTTGCCCTTTGTAATCTTAGAGAAGGCTACCACAATTCACCGTCTACTATTCCTCAAAACCTATTTCCACTTCACCAAACTAAAATTGCATAATTATTATAAACATCTATGTTTGACTTTCAATGCATCAACATCATGCTTATCAATAACCCTAATTCACTAAATAACCATGTTAACACAATAGTTTAAAGCTTAAATGGCATTATCGATCTAATAGCAATTAATAAGATCAATTATATTCAAATTAATCTTGGTTTCATATAAAATCAAATATCTACGCAATAATTAATTCTTAAATATATAATCCTTCTCATCATACCATCCCAAAATTCATAATAATGGTCTAAATTATCATTACTTGGTTCTAAATCCATACATTTGCAAATTAGGGTTCAAATCCTTTAATAAACTTAATTAATTCCCATTATCATATAACATAACAATAACGGGTCCACTAACTTGTGATAATCCTTGCTTAGGGATCCCAATCAAAATTCACATACATATATCCATTATTATCCTCATAGCATGAAACAAGCTTAAAATAGAAAGGTACAACATCTACATATACATATATGTCAAGCCACAACCAATTAAAGCTTAAACCATAACCTTCTATTACCTAAAATTGCTCATCAAGGACTCGGAATCACAAACCAAGAGCATCACTGTGATCATTGGAATGGGGAGAAAAAAATGTTGTGGAACCGCCACCGTGCCACTACAGTGCATTACTACCGAAAAATCTTACCACCACTACCAAAATGTTCCTCTCTAGCTCCTGATTCCAAATATCCAATCAATTTCAAGATCTATGGCCTATAGCTATTGGAGTCGAACCCAACAATCAAGAAAACCAACTTCTACCATCGAGCTTCAATTGTCTCCTCCCATTGCTACCATCATGCAAAACCCTCTTGCAATGGCTCAAGTGAGGTCCCCAGGCTGAGAGCTTTCCAAAGACCTACCCAGAACGCCGATCACCCTACTAAACCATCAGCCACCGTGAAACCCGCAAGGTGGGTCTCTTTCCCACTTTCACTCCTGGCAAGCTACCGCCCATCTCTGTCATGTAGTTGGTGTGCAAGTGTGGAAGAATGGTGAGGAAAGGTGTGGTGTAGTGAAATGAGGCACCAAAGATGGTCACCAGAGAGAAGGGTGTTGGTGCAGTTGAAGGGGAGAAAGGAAGAAGAAAATAAATAGTAGAAGGAAAAGAAATCTTGCCAACTTTATAAATCCAATCTTTTAAGATTTGCAATTTAGTCTAACAATTACCTCATTCTTCAATTAGGTCCTTGCAACTTTCTCAAATTTATGACTTGACCCCATTGACCAAAACACTTACATGCAAACCCTAACAGCTTCTTAAAATGTGCAATTAGATCTTCTGAAATTGCAATCCAACCCCCAAAACTTCTCATTTCCTTGCAATTCAGCCCATTTCATTAATTTTCAAGCCCTAAATCTGACCAATAATTTTCTAAATTTTCAAAACAGTATTTCCAAAAAACTTGAATTTCAAGGTTGTTACAAAATTCATCTCGTAATTAAATATGATTTTATTTTTAAGTTACATCTTAATAATATTAAAAAATAATCATATCTAAAATAATTTATTTAGATTAAGTTGAATATATTTATTAAACATAAAAAATGTTTATTAACTAAAATAAATTATTTAAAAATAAAAATAAGATCTAAAAATATCATACTAACAATAGTAATTTAAAATATTAATTTCACCCTCCCAACCCAATAAAAAAGTTATTGATATGATATCTTATTTTCTCCTAAAACACAAATAAGTAATTAATTTTCTCCTAATTCATTTTTCACCACCACCAAATACAAACAAACAACCATTACATTCCCCAACCCCATTTCCAAAGAACTATTTTGCTAAAATATTTTCACAAAATGCTCCAATTCATAAACAAACAAGCCCTAATTTAAACTAATTTTATTAAATTTATTAATTAGTAAAAAAATAAATAAGTCAAAATGTGTGAGATCTAGAGTTTCAACCTTGTGAGACCTTGATGTGTACATATATAAATAAAATATTTAAATTTATTTATTAATCAAAATAGGTAATTTAAACAAAAATAGAATCTAAAATTTTATCCTAAAAATATAATTTTAATAATTTTAAATAAATAATTTTTTAATTATTTTGAACAAAATAATGTAATGATTTTAAATAAATAACATAAATAAAAAAAATCAATTTAGGTTAATTTGATTAAAATTTATTAACTAACAATAAATAAATAAGCAAATATATATACATACATATATTTTTGCTCCTTCTTCCCCCCC
>JACGDI010005232.1:684152-722562 GCA_014898725.1 Jacaranda copaia | reverse complement strand
CCCTAAGCTAGGCATTGGCTGGCCGCAGGCCAGCGGCCAGATTTAGCTCCTGCCTATGGCCATTTTTCCATGACCAGCTACTAGCTATGAGGGTTTGGGATAGTGGGCCATGGGTGTTATATATATTTATGTATATATTTATATGATATTTATTTTATATATTTATCTTGATAGTATATATATTTATATGATTTTATATTGATATATAAAATTTTTAATTTTTTTATGAGGATTTTGTTATATATTTTTAAAATTTTTAATTATTTTTTTAAAAATTTTTAATGAAGGTTGATTGGGCATTTCAAATTTTGTGAAAGTTTTGTAAATAAATCAAATTTTTGGTGTTGTTGGGTGATTAATTTTTTTTAATTTAACGGTTTTACCTGAGCACCAACAAAAGTTGAGGTGCTATCCCAAATGTGTTAAAAATATTTAAAGTTTTGCTCCTATAAATGTCAACTTAAGTACCAAAAGTGCAAATCACACATCCTATGGGACCAAAAATGTAATTTTTCCAATTCAACCAAACACCACGTTAGCCGAAAAAAAATGAAAAGAAAAATATGCGCACCATTACAATGATAATAATTTTATTGGGCTAGTTGCTATTTACCCCCTTTGATTTGGGAAATAAGAATCAAACTCTCACGTAAAAAAAATTATATATATACATACCTTGGTAGGCAGTGATCAAAGCTTGATTTTGGGTAGCTCATTGTGAAGCCTCAGCTTAATGGCCACAGTGGAGGCATTGCATTGGCATTTCGAGTAGCATTAGTGATGGAAAGAGGATGACCAGAGCTAGGTGGGGAAAATTATTTGGGCATTGTTGGCCTCGATTGGGGCTTTCCCAGTGGTAAAACTCATTGAGAGGAACAAATTGGTGGTGTTAGCAAGATTTTTTGGCGACGGTGCTCTAGTGGTGCTCCGGTGACCCCAAAATAGAATCTTCTCATCATTCTGATGATCGTAGTAGTGCTCTTGGTTTGTGATTTTGTGGCCTCAATAAGAAATTTTTGGTAATAAAAGGTTTTGGATTAAGTTTTAATTGGTTGTACCTTGATATATATATGTATATGTATATGTATATGTATATATAGCACCTTTCAATTTTAAGCTTGTATTCATGCCATGAGGATGATGCTAATGAAAATATATGTGGATGGTGATTGAGATTCCTATGCAAAGAGTACTTATAAGTTAGTGGATTCGAATATTGCTATGATATGATAAATTGAATTAATTGAGTTTATTAAAGGATCTAAACCTAAACTTGTGGATTTATGGATTTAGAACTAAATGATAGTAATTTGGACCATTATTATGAATCTTGGATGATATAAGGAGAAGGATTACATAATTAAGAATTAGTTATTGCTTAGTTATTAAAATTGATATGAGATTGAGATTGATTTGTAAATAATTGATCTTATTGGTCATTATTGAATTGATAGCGCTGTTAAGTTTTAAACTATCATGTTGGCATGATTATTTAGTAGAATTAAATTAATGATAAGCATGATAATGATGATGGGAGTCAAATATGGATTTTGACTATAATTATACTATTTTAGTTAGGTAAAGCAGAAATGGGTCCCACAGACCAGTAGATAGTAGATTATAATAGCTTTCTCTAAGACAATAAGAGATGAGGGTCTACCATCCTAGCCTTGTTATATCTATCATTCTTGCGATAAATCCATGTATGGATTTAACATGCTTGACTATACTTGCTCATAATTGCTTGAAATTTGTACTTGATTATGTATTTATTCTAGATCCATTATTTGACTTATAAACCCCTATGTAGGTTAGTACTCATTTCTACTCTATCATGAGTTTTACTTGGCACCCATAACTCCCTATTGTCTTGTCTTGTACTTGTTTTTGATCGGTACCTATTCTTATCCTATCTTGTTATCGTATACCTTGACAGCCTACTTGTTAGTTTCTATATGACCATACTGGCTTAACTATACTTACTTATTTAGGTTTTGGCATGTGCTAGGGATTACCCCCTAGCATCTGTGTCAACTATACTTGTTTGTAAGTATGATACATCAAAGGCCATTTCATAAGTATTATATCCTATGTATGCTTAGTGTTATTCCCTAGGTATTCAATCTATCTATGATAAGCTAGGGCTACTCCTAGGTATAGGCGATATGTTAGGGCTATTCCTGAGCATCAGTAGTATGCTGGGCTTCTCTTTGGTATCTTTTGTATGTTTGTGATATACTTGGGCTACTCTTAGTTATCATTCGTCTATTTGTGATGTGCTAAGGCTATTTCTAGGAATCTTTTGTATATTTGTGATGTGCTGGGGCTACTCCTAGGTATCTTTCGTCTATCTGTGATATAGTAAGGCTACTTCTAAGTATCTTTTGTCTAACTGTGATATGTTAGGGATACTTCTATGTATCTTCTAGTTATTTGTGATATGCTAGGGTTACTCCTAGGTATCATTTATCTATCAATCATATGCTAGGGCTATTCCTAGGTATGGTCAATGTGTAAAGACTATTATTGAGCATTATTGATGTGCTAGGGCTACTCTTGGGCATTTTTAGTCTGTCTATGATATGCTAGGGCTACTCCTAGGTATCATTTATTTGTTTGTGATATGCTAAGGCTACTACTGAGCATCTTCCGTCTATTTGTGATGTGCTATAGCTATTCCTAGGCATCTTCCATCTATCAACGATGTGTTGGAGAGATTCCTAGATATCTAATGTGTATCAAGTTGTCACGCTTGAATATAATTGATTGAATTGAATAAGATTTGTTATAATAAGCTTATCTCATTTGGATCTATTGAAATGCATCTATCAAATGTATTACTTGTTCATACTTGAATTTTGACAAATAATGATATGATTTTACTTGATTTGTGCCTACGCTTATATTGATATTGAATTATAACTGTTGAGATGCCTCTTCCTCGACAAATTCTTTGAATTACTATCATGGCATCCCTCACTAAGTCCTTTGGACTTACCCCTATTCTTTATCTCTCAAACAAGGTTAAGTGAAAGAAGTAAAGTTCATACTGGCAATGAAGGAGTCCTTCATGTAATAGAATGGGTTTCTTTGAATAATGTAATTGGATTTAGCAACAATGGGATATATCAGGACTAACGTGATGTCTTGAAGCCTATATATATTTTGTTAAGAAATTAAATTATGATTTGTATTTAATGTTTTGAGGAGTTGGTGAACTTGAATTTGCTGCTATGTGTGTTTGATAAGTTTAGAAATGACCTAGTAGGCTTATTGACCTTTCTGAAAAGGTTTTTTTTTGGGCTTGTTGCTTGTGTTACAAGTTCATTTGTAAAATTGAATTATTTTAGTATCGCAGCTTGGGGTTACCCTAAATGGGGTGCCATATGTAGTATCAAAGCCTAGGTTTTGATGACTTGGGTTTACATGAAAAGGATTGTTGTGACCGAAATTAATGAACTTAATAGGGCTTAGATTATTGATGATCTAGGCGTTGAACAACACTTAGGGATTTGGTCATATATTGGTGGGTAATTAGACTTGTGTCTCCTTGAGTTTAGTTTGGTTTCATTTAACTTTTCTCCTTTTATCTTTTAAAGCTTGGGAGAGTTAATAGAATTGATGGCATCTCAAGAAAGTTCTGGTATACCTGTTCCTCCTAAGACTGGACAATGAGGAAGACCTTTTGGGTGACAGGTTGGTGACTGACAAGTTCCAAGATAAGGGGCACCTACTTACCCACAAGTAATGCAAGAAGATGACGTATCACAAAACCTTTTGGGTAGCTAGCTAATTGATCCTATGTGTTAGGAAAAATCAAGAATTTTACCCCAGGATCAACAGCTAAGTGCTAGAGTAGAAGTTGTTAATGAGACAACCAAAGACGAAGTATTGGAATGGTTTCTTCATTTCAATCCCCTGAAGTTCTAGGGAGACCTTGATGATAGAAAAGCCAAAGAGTAGATTGAGAGTTTGAAGAATATTTTTTAGACACTACATTATCTAAGTGAGTGAAGAGTTTGATTTGCCATGTTACTTCTAGAAGGTTCAGCCTAAAGTTGGTGGAAGATAATCGATCAGAGATGAGTAGCTAAAAGAACCCAACGAACTTAGGAAAACTTTCCTCGAGACTTCATGGGCAAATATATGCTAGAAGTGGTGAAGCAAGCAAAAAAGAGAAAGTTTATGGATCTTAATATAGGGTGCACAGTCTATAAGTTAGTACAAGGCTATTTTTTGCCGACTGATACCATATGCTCCCTACATGCAAGGGGTTAAAGATCAACAAGCTTGATGATTCATACAAGGGTTGTGATCAAAATTGAGAAAGGGTTCGGCTACTTGCAAGCTATCGAACTATAATGAAGTGATAAGTAAAGCACTACAACTTGAGTCAGAGCTTTAAGAAATCAGAAAAATTAGGGATAGGGACCAAAAGGAAAAGATGTATATTAAAGGATAGAGTAACGTTGGAAGAAAATAGTTGAAGCTTTAGATTGGAAGCACTACCCAATAAGTCCCTTAGTCTGGCGAGATGGCATATTTAACTCAAAGAAGACCACAAAGGTAAAGTGGATTTTGTGGAGTAGCTAACCATGAAGTATCGACATGCTAGAAGAAGCAAGGTAGATGCTTGGGCTATGGAAGTGATCAATACTTCCTGAGAGATTGCCAGAAAAGAAGAGAGCCATCCCTCACAGGGAAAAGAAAACTGATGGTAGGAGCTAGTGGGAGACAGAATATACGAGTTCATGCCTATGCCCTAACAAGAGAAAAAGCACTAGATTTTATTGAAGTAGCAAAAGGTATGATTTATAATTTTGGAAATTATGATAATGCCTCGTATGATCCTGGTGTTATGCATTTATTTATAATTATTGTATCTCTTTCAATAAAATGTGTAACCTATGATTAAGGTTTATTATATAGAATGTGGATTTTCTTGGTCATGTTGTATCCCATGATGGGGTAAAAGTGGTCCCTCTAAGATAAGGGCAGCAATCAATTGGAAAAGACCAAAACATGGGATAGAAATTTATATTTTTCTATGTCTTATCGGCTATTAATAAAGAATTGTGCAATACTTATCTAAAGTAGTCAACACATTGACTGAAGTAACTCAGTAAAGCTCCATCACCTATCACCCAAAAAGACAAATGTAATGGCCAATGCCTTGAGCTAAAAGACTATAATGGTTCACTTACTAGAAGTAGAAGCATTAGAAAGCCTAGGAATGGGTGTTATGTTGAAATAGAAAGAAAGTTGATCCTTTTGGAGAGTCTTAGTTCAATATCAATATTCTAAGTATTTTTTTGTTCCATAAGAAAATATGTGCCAAAAGAAATGAAAGAAAGGTTGTTAGATAAGGCACACAAGTCATGGTATACAATGCATCCAAGAGGCATGAGGATGTATCAATACTTGAAGAAGTAATCATGGCAGAATGTAATGAAGAGATAATGTAGATCAATCAATCAAATCTACTCATTTTTTGCCAGTTGAAACAATACTTAGATAAGAATTTGGGGACCAGATTCTTCTAAGGAAGGGAGTCTATAACACCCCTAAAATTTAGTATTTTCAGAGATAAGGATTTAGAAATTTAAGGAATTATTGGTTGGATTTTAAGGTTTGGAAAATAATGAAAAAAGGCCTCAATTGCAAGAAATTGAAAAGTTTTGGGCTTAGATTTATGATTTTGAAGAACCTAATTTAACATTTTAAGACTTTTTTGGGGCTTGCATAGAAGACCCTAAGTCAACTAGGGTTTAGCTATATTTTTCCTCAGTTCATGGACTCAATTGCATGACTTTAAATCCTTGACAACTAAATTGCAAAAAATGAAAATTTGATCTAAAAATTTAGCAGCTGGCAATAGGATTTCATTTCTATCTTCATCATTTCCTTTCTTTTCATTTTTCTTCTCCTTTCCTTCTTCTCTCCACCCACAACCACCAATCAACCCCCAATGAGCTTCTTCTAACCAACCTTCCACCAAACCAAACCAATCATCTTCTCCTCCTCTTCATCAGCTTTCTTTTGGCACCTCACACATGACATTCTAAGCAGTAGACTGCTAAAACTAAGGAGCTCTAAGAAACCTACCTCGATGGCTGACAAAGTGTAGCAATCAAAGCTTAACTCTGGGCAACTCATTGTAAAGCCCTCAGCTTGGGGGTCACCAAGGAGGCATTGCATAGGAGTTTTGGGTAACGTCGATGATAGAAAGAGGATGATTGAAGTTAGGTGGTGAAGAACCATTTGTGTACTATTGGCCTCGATTAGAGCTTTCCTTGGTGGTGAAACTTGCAGCTAGTGGTGGCATTGGATAGCTCTCATTGAGACGAGCATATTGCTAGTGGTTGCAAGATTTCTAGTGATGATGCACAATGATAGTGCTCTATCGATGCTCTGACGACCCTAAAATAGAATTTTTTTCTTATTTCGACAATCACAATAGTGCTCTTAGTTTGTTATTTTGAGGCCTCGATAAATAATTTTTGGTAATAAAAGGTTATGCATTAAGTTTTAATGGTTGTACCTTGATATATATATGTATATGTATGTATAACATCTTTCCATTTTAAGCTTGTTTTCATGCCATGAGAATGATGCTAATGAAAACATATGTCGATGGTGATTGAGATTCCTATGCAAAGAGTACATATAAGTTAGTGGACTTGAATATTGCTATGATATGATAAATTGGATTAATTAAGTTTATTAAAGGATTTCAACCTAAACTTGTGGATTTATGGATTTAGAACCAATTGATAGTAATTAGGACCATTATTGCAAAATTTGGATGATATAAGGAAAAGGATTATGTAATTAATAACTAGTTATTACCTAGTTATTCAAATTGATATGAGATCGAGATTGATTTTGAAATAATTGATCTTATTGGTCATTGTTGGATCGAAAGCACTGTTAAGTTTTAAACTATCATGTTGACATGATTATTTAGTAGAATTGGATTAATGATAAGCATGAAAGTGATGATAGGAGTTAAATGTGGATTTTGACTATAATTATACTATTTTAGTTAAGTAAAGCAGAAGTGGGTTCCATGGACCAAGAGATGGTAGATTGTGATAGCTTTCTTTGAGACAACAAGAGGTGAGGGTCTACCATCCTGGCCTTGTTATATCTATTTACTCTTGTGGTAAAATCCCTATATGGATTTAACTTGCTTGACTGAACTTGCTTGTAATTACTTAAAAACTTGATTGTGCACTTGTTCTTAATCTGTTATTTGATTTATAAAACCCTGTGTAATTTAGTATTTGTTTCCACTCTGTCATGAGTTTTACTTGGCACCCAAAACTCTCTATTATCTTATCTTTTACTTATTTTTGATTGGTACCTATTCTTACCCTGTCTTATTATCATATACCTTGACAGCTTATTTGTTAGTTCCTATATGGTCGTGCTAGCTTAACTGTACTTACTTGTTCGAGTTTTGGCATGCACTAGGGATTACATTTTAGGCATCTATGTCAACTAGACTTGGTTCTTGTACTTGTTTGTAAGTATGAAAGGTTAAGGGTCATTCCTTAAGTATTTTGTTCTGTATACGCTTGGGACTATTCCTTTGGTATTCAGTCTATCTGTGATACTCATAGGTATCATTTGTCTATTAGTCATATGCTAGGGCTATCCCTAGGTATCATTCATCTATTTGTGATGTGCTAGGACTATTCCTAAGCAACTTCAATCTGTCTATGATGTACTAGGGCTATTTCTAGGTATATTTCACCTGTCTGTGATATGTTAGGGCAACTCCTAGGCTTCTTCCGTCTATCTGTGATAAGCTAGGGCTACTCTTAGGTATCTTCTATTTGTCTATGATATGCTAAGGCTACTCCTAGGTATCATTCATTTGTCAACCATGTGCTAAGGCTACTCCTAGGTATGGGTAACGTGTTAGGGCTATTTTTGAGCATTAGTGATGTGTTAAGGCTACTTTTGGGCATCTTCTGTCTGTCTATAATATGCTAGGGCTACTCTTAGGTATCATTCATTTGTCTATAATATGTTAGGGCTACTCCTAGGCATCTTTCATCTGTTTATGATATACTAGGGTTACTCCTAGACATCTTCCATATATTAATGATACTTTGGGGAGATTCCTAAACATCTAATGTGTATCAAGCTGTCATGCTTGAATATGATCAATTGAATTGAATAAGATTTGTTCTAATAAGCTGGTCTCGTCTGGATCTATTGAAATACATCAATTATATACATTACTTGTTAGTACTTGAATCTTGATATATAATGATTTGCTCTTGCTTGATTCGTACCTACACTTGTATTGACATTGAATTATAACTATTAAGATGCTTCTTCTATGACAAGTTTTTTTAATTACTGTCATGATATTTCTCACTATGTCCTTTAGATTTACCCCCATTCTTTATTTCTTAGACAGGATTAAGTGAATGAAGTAAAGTTCGAATTGGCAATGAAGGAGTACTTAATGTAATAGAATGGGTTCTTTTGAATGATGTAATTGGATTTAGCAACAATGGGGTATGTCAGGACTGATGTGATATCTTGGAGCCTGTATATATTTTGTCAAGAAGTTGAATTATTATTTGTATTTAATGTTTTGAGGAGTTGGTAAACTTGAATTCTGCTGCTATGTGTGTTTGATAAGTTTTGAAATGCCCTGGTAGGCTTATTGACCTTTTTGAAAAGAATTTTTTTTGGGCTTGTTTTTTGTGTTACAAGTTCATATGTAAGATTGAATTGTTTTGGTATCTCAGCTTAGGATTATCCTGAGTGGGGTGCCATACAAATATATTCCTATAATAATTTAGACCGTATGAATTTTAAGTTTTTATTTTATTCATATACTATAAAGCCTATTTTAAAAGATAAAATCTGATATTTTTATAAGCTTAAAAAATACTTATAATATCATTTCATTGAAAACTTAACTAAACACCTACTTAGTCTATATTTCTATTTGTCTGTTAATATTATATATTTTGATTAATGAAATGAATTACTATAGTTTTTTTGTAATACCCCTAAACTTTTATTTATTTTATTTATAAAATATGATTTCATTGTGATTTGAAAATTTTATGCATTTTACATTATTAATTATTTTAAATGTTTTGTGGGTTAAATTATAATTTTCATATACTTAATTGTACATACTTTTGATCAATTTGGGGTTAATCATAATTTTCTAAAAATTGAGAAAAAATTGTATAATTTAAAATTTTATAAAAAAAATACGAAAGAAAAAGTCAAAATCAGATTTGAGAAATTGGACAGGCCACTTTTCCTTCCTTTTTCTTCCTTTTTCCTTTTCTTCTTCCTTTTTCTCTCTTTTCTTCTTCTTCTTCACCAAAGCTAAACCACCATCTCTAGCCAATTTCTGGCACCCTTTTCACCACTCCAAACCAACCAAATTCTTCCCCTTACCACAACCAATACCTCCCACATCTCAGAATCACCAACTAGGCGGCAGAGCAGTGGCAAATGAAGGAGGACCCAAGCATGCATGTCATGGGGTTGCCTGGTTTCTTCTTTTTTGGTGACAATTCTCCATTTCAAGGGTAGAGTTAGGAAGATCTTGATGAGAGGATCATGACGGTACCTTTGCATGGCAATTTTGACGACGGCAAGGCAGTGATCAGAGCTCGTCGGAGAAAAGGAGAAAGTGGTAATTTTTGGCACGTTCTGGTGTGTACACTGCTCAGAATTAGAAACGAAAGGTGGCATTGGAATCCTTACGATGAGAGGAACAATTTGGTGGCAAAATCTCATTTTTCTACGGCGGCGGCCGGCAGCGATGTTCTAGTGACTTTGGACTAGTGTCTCTCCTCATTCTGACAATTGCAATGGTGCTCTCGATTTGTAGTTTCAAGGTGTTGATTGAGAAATATTAGATAAAATACTAGTGAATTGAATAATTTAATTTCTGATGTAATCTGAATAAATCATTAGGCTTATTTATGATATATAAACTAGTTAATTGGATCAAAATTATGATTTTAGATCAAGAACTAAGACATGCAGGATATATATATAAGCATCATGGACTCGGTCATATTGTGCTAGATGCCAAATTTGGATTTAATAAGAATGGTGAGAATTATGTAATGTTATGATTAATTAAGATAATTAAGCTATTTAGCTATGTGCTGGGATGATGATATGAGGATGATATGTAAATGGGAATCAAGTTATACTTCTTTAATAATTGAGGCAAATTTCATGACTATTTCTGTATTAGTGACTTAGTTAGCAAATTTGTATTGATAGTGCAGCCTAAGCTCTATAAGTGTTGTGTTAAGAGGATAATTAGTGGTTTTGGAATATTGATAAGTATATTAGTAAGATCTAAGGTCGAATGTGGATTTAATTATAAATATACTCTTTTGGATTAGGAGATGTGGAATTGGAACCCAAGGGCCAATAGACTACTAATAGTGATTGTAGTTTTCTAAGACTACGAAGGTGAGGGTCTCCCACTATAGGCTATTACTTTGTTTAACTTGCTCTAAGATTGTTAGTAACCCCTGTAAGGGTCTTCCACTCTGAGTATTGCTTTGTTAAACTACTTAAAATTGTTGGAAACCCCTGTGAGGGTTTACTAATCCGGCGTTACATTTCTTATCCATGGTTGGAATAAGCCCCTGTGTAGGTTTCTCTATTTCTGAATCATTTTCTGATCTATATTTGGAATCTGTCTACTATCTGTTATCTGTTATCTAATTTAAATACCCCTGTGAGGGTTATTTCTGATATCAATTTCATTTTCTATCTATTTTGGCACCCAAAACTTCTGTCTGTTATCTGTTATTATAATATCTATTTGTCTCGTATCTATCTATCTGTACTATATCAATTGCCTTGTTGGCATAATTGTTATCAGTTTTATGTTTATTGGCCATGCTGACTTATCTAATGTTTGTTTATTATCTCCTGTTGCCTTAGCCACATACTGTTCTTTTTTGATTTGTCGCTTTGAAACCAACAGTGTGCTAGGGATTTCTCCCTGGGCATCTATACGAGCAGTTATTGTATTATTTGTATGGTGATATATGGGTTGAGTGCCAATCCTATACAGAATGCTAGGACATGCCTTACTGTCCACCTGGGTGTCCATGATATGCTAAGTGGTCTAATTAGGTATCAGCGGTACGCTAAGCAGCTCACTTAGGTATTCGCAGTGGACCTTATAGTCCGTATGGGCACACTAATTGTTTACCAAGCTGTCACGCTTTGGGATTATTTGTTTGATTGGTATAAGGAGGTTTCGATATGCAGGTTTGTTCTGATTTGTTGGACTGCATATTATATTTGGGTTTGTTCTATTCTAATCATATTCTAATTGTTTTGTTTAATCTTAGAGCAATAAAGATGGTATAGTTCTTGGTCTATATCTGGCTGTTGTATGTGCTGGACGAGCTATCTATATTTTCTCTCGACTGTGATCAGTTGGGATGCTCTAAACCTCTCGAGCAAAATTAGTTGAGATGATCTCGGGCTGTTCAAGCCAACAATTAGAACCCCAACTTATTACCTATTAGAAGTCTTGAATTTGATATCATTTGTTCTTGGATTTGTCATTGTCTGCATACCAAATTTATTATTGATTGTTCTTGCTTGTTCTTGATACGTCTCTATTTTAAACATAAATTGATGATTTGTTGGGTAGATTTTCCCTGAAAAATCTCCATTATTTCTTGATAAGAATATCCCTCACTAAGTCCTTTGAACTTATCCTTTATACTATTCATGTTTCTTAGACAGGATAAACTGGCGTAAGCGGATCTTTAGTTTGGGTTGAGGAAGGGATGCAATCTGTAATTGAATAGGTGCTTATGTGTAAGTTTACGATCGCTCTAATGCTAAGTTTGGAATTGAGATGTTGTGATATGTCAACTATTAGCTAGGATTTGAGACTTGTATAATTTGTTGGGTATTCAGTGGTTGAACCATAATGTGTATATTGTGTTTTATTTTGATTGATAGCTTGATTTTGTCGTTGCTTTTTGCTAATTAAGTTTGAAAAGTTTGTTATGGGCCTATTAAGGATATTATGAATCATATTTTATGTTTGAATTGGATTGGTACCTCAGCTTGGGTGCTATCCTAGGATGAGTTGCTACATGTGGTATCAGAGCCTAGGTTTTGATGACCTAGGTTAACGTGGGATTGAATAATGTGATCGAACTTGATTGGCTTGCTAGATACTTAACTTGGGTTCGGATCAATTGAGAAATATCTATTCAGGATAAGTGGATTCAAAACTATGCTAGGATCCGTTCTTAGAACCTGATTGTGAATTGAGAATTTTTAGGCAATGTATCGGCTAAGCTTGAATTTAGAGTTATCTTAGATGTATATATTTAAGTAAGACCTATGTTATGACAGGATGTGATGTTGGAATGTTGAATTCTGAGTAACTTGTGTATTAGGGAATTCTAGTGTGATTCAAGGATTTAAGATGAATTTGATCAGTTGGTATTAGTAAAATGAGTTTGAATATCGCGAGAATGCTCATGGGATTTTATCAATTATCATGGAAAGATTGAGATTTGCATATTTATGTGTTCCACTAAGTTTTGTTCTAATCCTTTTCATTCTTTTATCTTAGGAAGCTTTGGAGAGTTAGTAAGTTGATGGCATCGCCAAAACTAATCCCGATGCATTCTCTGACTCAAGAAAGTCTAAAAGAGGAAAGCTCAGAGTAAAGACGTCCAATAGACATTGGAAAAAAGATACGAGGACCCCAATTGCATTCGACCGCAAGAGCAGAGCCTTCAGAGTTTGGAACTTTAGCACATCTTCTCAAGTTTCATCCCCCAAAATTCATAGGTGAATCAAACCACCTAAAGGCAGAAGCCTGGATCAGGGAGATCAAAGATATCTTCCAAATGGTAGATTACCCGGATGACCTCAAACTCACGTTTGCTATTCATTTGTTAGAAGAAGCTGCAACTCAATGGTGGACCTTGGTGAGTCAGCGATGGGAATATAAGAAGGTCCCTCGCACTTGGGATAATTTTTTGTGGGAATTCATGGATAGATTCATACTGCAAGAAATAAGAAGTGCCTAAAAACAAGAGTTTGAGAATCTTACCTAAGAAGAAATGATGGTGTGGCAGTACGAAGCAAGATTCAATATGTTGTTATAGTATGTGCCACAAATACGAAGGAAAGAAGAGTATAGGGCTGAGAAATTTATCAGGGGATTAAGATCAGAGATACGAGAAGTTCATATGCCTTGCAAGCAATATAGCCTTGAAAAAATTCTAGCAAGAGCTTTACGCATGGAATAAGAAATGCTTGAAGTAACTACCAATAAGAAGAAGAACCAACAAGAAAAAGTTACAGAGTTGGAAATCAGTATCAATAAAGAGAGTGAGCCAGATAGGAAATGATTGAAGATCCAATCTGGGACACCGATAAAGAAGTGTGGAGGTTGTGGAGGATTTGGCCATGAAGAGACTAATTGTTGGAAAGCACATAGCAAATATGTGAGCTGTGGTAGCGACCAGCACTTTGCGAAAAATTGCCCTAGATGAAGAGGACTAACTCTGGCAGGAAAGAAGAAGCGGGTGGCTAAAGGTTCTACTTAAGTTTATGATCAACGGACAGGAGTCCGACACTACACATTTTGGAATTATACACTAGGTAGGTTTAAGGAATAATAGGCATATGACTTAGGCTTGTACCAAATATGTTTAAGTTTTTGTGAAGTTGTATCTAGTTGCTTGGGAATGTATGACAAGTACTGAAGTTTAGCATGTAAGTTTGAACATGACTCCTTTTAATGTAAATCAACTGACTGTATCTATTATTTTCTGCCAATCGAAATAATATTCAGATGAGAATTTGGGGACTAAATTCTTTTAAGGGGGTAGTGTGTAACACCCCTAAAATTTTATTTATTTTATTTATAAAATACGATTTCCTTGTTATTTGAAAATTTTATGAATTTTACATTATTAATTATTTTAAAAATTTTGTGGGTTAAATTATAATTCTCATATACTTAATTGTGTATACTTTTGATCAATTAGAGGTTAATCAAAATTTTCTAAAAATTGTATAATTTACAATTTTATTAAAAAAAAGAAAAAGTTAAAATCAGATTTGAGAAATCGGACAAGCCACTTTTTCTTTCTTTTTCTACCTCATTCCTTTTCTTCTTCCTTTTTCTCTCTTTTCTTCTTTTTCTTCTTCATCGAAGCCAAACCACCATCTTTGGCCAATTTTTGGCAACCTTTTCACCACTCCAAACTAACCAAATTCTTTCCCTCACCATAACCAACACCTCCTACACCTCAAAACCACCAATTGGGCGGCGAAGCGGTAGCAAATGGAGGAGGACTGAGGCGTACATGTCACGAGGTTGCCAGGTTTCTTCTTTTCTAGCAACAATTCTCCATTATGGGGATAGGGTTAGGAAGATCTTGATGAGAGGATCATGACAGTACCTTTACATGATAATTTTGACGGCGCCAAGGCAGTGATCGAAGCTCATTGGAGAAAAGGAGAAAGTGGCAATTTTTTGCCTGTTTCGGTATGTACACTACTAGGAATTGGAAACGAAAAGTGGTATTGGAATCTTTATGATGAGAGGAACAATCTGGTGGTGAAGTTTCATTTTCTGAGGGCAGCGGTCAACGGTGGTACTCTGGCAACTTTGGACTAATTTATTTTCCTCATTCTAACGATCATACTGGTGCTCTCAATTCGCAGTTTCAAGGTGTTGATTGAGAAATATTGGGTAAAATACTAGTGAATTGAATAATTTGATTCCTAATGTAATCTAAGTAAATCATTAGGCTTATTTATGATATATAAACTAGTCAATTGGACCAAAATTATGATTTGGGATCAAGAACTAAGACATGCAGGATATATATGTGAGCATCATGGACTCGATCATATTGTTCTAGATGCCAAATTTGGATTTAATAAGGATGATGAGAATTATGTAATGTTATGATTAATTAAGATAATTAGGCTATTTAGCTATGATTTATGAAATTGAATTGTTATTGAAGTGTTGGGATGATGATATGAGGATGATATGTAAATAGGAACCGCGTTATACTTCTTTAATAATTGAAGCAAATTCATGACTATTTCTATATTACTAGCTTAGTTAGCATATTTGTATTGATAATACGGCCTAAGCTCTATAAGTTTTGTGTTAATAGGATAATTAGTGGTTTTGGAATATTGATAAGTATATTTGTAAGAACTAAGGTTGAATGTGGATTAAATTGTAAATATACTCTTTTAGATTAGGTGACGTGGAATCGAAACCCAAGGGCCAGTAGACTGTTGATGGTAACTGTAGTTTTCTGAGACTACAAAGGTGAGGGTCTCCCACTCTAGGCTATTGCTTTGTTTAACTTGCTCTGAGATTGTTGGTAACCCCTGTGAGGGTCTCCCACTCTGGGTATTGCTTTGCTACACTACTTTAAATTGTTGGAAACCCTTGTGAGGGTCTGCCAATCTGGCATTATATTTCTTATCTGTGGTTGGAATAAGCCCCTGTGCAGGTTTCTCTATTTTTGAATTGTATTCTGATCTGTATTTGGAATCTGTCTACTATCTATTATCTGTTATTTGATTTAAATACCCATGTGAGGGTTATTTCTGATATCGATTTCATTTTCTGTTTATTTTGGCGCCCAAAACTTTTATCTGTTATTTGTTATTGTAATATCTGTCTATCTCGTATCTGTCTATTTGTACTATATTGATTGCCTTGTTGGCATAATTGTTATCAATTTTATGTTTATTGGCCATGCCGGCTTATCTGTTTTCTGTTTATTATGTTCGTAGTGCACCATTCGGTCCGTATGGGCACACTAATTATTTTCCAAGATGTCACACTTTGGGATTCTTTGTTTGATTGGTATAAGGAGATTTTGATATATAGGTTTGTTTTGATTTGTTGGATTACATATTATATTCGGGTTTGTTCTGTTCTAATCGTATTCTAATTGTTTTGTTTACTCTTGGAGCAATAAGGATGGTGTAGTTCTTGGTCTATATCTGGCTGTTGTATGTGCTAGATGAGCCATCTATATTTTCTCCCAACTGTGATTGGTTGAGATGCTCTATACCTCCCAAGCAGAATTGGTTGAGACAATCCCGGGCCATTCAAACCAAAAATTACAACCCCGACTTAGTACCTATTAGAAGTTTTGAATTTGATATCATTTGTTATTGAACTTGTCATTATCTGCATACCAAACTTGTTATTGATTGTTCTTGCTTGTTATAGATGCGTCTCTATTTTGAACATAAATTGACGATTCATTGGGTGGATTTTCCCTAATAGATCCCTATTATTTATTGATAAGAATATCTCTCACTAGGTCTTTTGGACTTATCCCTCATACTATTCATGTTTCAAAGACAGGATAAACTGGCAACAGTGGATCTTTAGCTTGGGCTGAAGAAGGGATACAATCTATAATTGAATAGGTGCTTATGTGTAAGTTTAAGATCTCTCGAATGCTAAGTTTGGAATCGAGATGTTGTGGTATGTCAACTGTTAGCTAGGATCTGAGACTTGTATAATTTTGTTGGGTATTCAAGGGTTGAACCATGATGTGTGTATTATGTTTTATTTTGATCGATAGCTTGATTTTGTCGCTGCTTTTGGTTAATTAAGCTTAAAAAGTTCGTTATGGGCCTATTATGGATATTATGAATCATTTTTTACATTTGAACTGGAGTGGTGCCTTAACTTGGGGGCTATCCTAAGAAGGGGCATTGCAATTTTCTTTTCCAAAACTCACAATGCAAAAATATTACTTCTTTACTTAACAATTTATATATACATATATGTAATAAAATTTCTTTACTTCTTGCAGTTATGTTATATGATTATCCCACACTTTCTGTTTATTTCTTTTAGTTCACTATTTTATACTCTTATTTTATTTATTCAAACAAAAATTACTATTTTATTTGTAAAAATAATAATATTATTCTAAAATATTCTAATAAACTAATTATGTCGTGTCATTAATTTTCAAAACTTATTTTTAATAGTGTAAAAGAATTCACACCTTTCACTCTTCCAACTAATAATTTTTTTAATTTTATTTTATTACATTAAGAATTAGGGAAAAAAATGAGATGAGATGATTCGCAAATAATTCGAGCTCATTAGTTAAACAAGCCAAGCCAAGCTTAATAAATATAAGTATTATGCACATATCTAGTATTAACAAATATCAGGTGTAGCTAAGTTGGTAAGCTCTTTGTTGCAAGTGCGGGCAGGCACAAGTTTGAGTCCTTGTTGCAGCAAATTTTGAGTTTCTATTTCCAGTAGGAGATGGGTGGACAAGCAGGGCATGCCAGGCAAGAGTGAGGGGGGGTGAGTTGTGTGCATGTGAGTAGACAGAGCAGGCCAAGTGTACGGGCAAAGTGGGTTGAGTGCATTGGTCCTTCCAACCCAAAAACTGTTAGGCCTAGTTAATGTTGGGCAGGGCCACCCATAAGACGGGCCCGGTGCATTGGTTTTTCCAGCCCAAAACTATTTGGCCTAGTTAATGTTGGGCCTACCCACTAGGTGGGCCGAGTGCATGCGAGCAGGCCAGGCACGGGCATGGGCGAGTGTGCTGGCGAGGTTGACCAGGTGCTAAATGTAACAAAACTTTTAAATTCTTTCATATTGAAGCTCTTAATTATCTATTCCATTAATAACTAGATGCTTATTTTTGAATCAAAATATTATTTAACTATTTGTAACCAAATATTTTGTTGCATAAATAATTAGTAACTATACTTAATTAAATAAATAATACTATTATAATGTACATTGGTTACAAAAAACAAAAGGCGACAAAACTGCCAACGTTTGGTAACTAAGTATTTCGTTATGCTATAGAAATCTATTGTAACAAATATTATTTTGTCACTAATACGAAACTTTTTGTGACTATAAATTTTGTTACTAAGACTTTTTGCAATGGGCTTTAGGGTGTGAAACTTTAGTAACGAAAACTTTGTTACCAATATCTTGGGTAATGAATTTCAATGTTATGGTAATGAAAATATTCATTACTAAAAGTGTAATTTGTTGCAGTGCAACATCTTGATTTTTAAATCATTATTTTTTTTTTAAAATACCAAATTTTAGGGGTGTTACATTTTTTGAGCCATAGAATTTGTCAAACTTAATATTTTAATTTTCAAAACTTATTTTATAAAATACCAAATTTAGGGGTGTTTCAAGAGGACACAAAGAATAGAGTGGGAAAAATGCTAGAACATGAGAATATAATGAAATGACTTTTGAAAGACTTTATATATAATGGTATATATATATAAATTAATTATTAAAGATAAGAGAAAATTATGAAAGATGTATCAAACTATAGAATTCAAATGATCAAGAAATCTTTGACAATTTGAAAGTAGAGATGGACAAGATTTTGTAGATAAAATGCAATTATTTTTTTATATTAGAGATAAATAAAAATATTATTCTAATCAAGAAAATAATTTCAAAAAATTAGATATCTTTAAAAGGAATAAATAATGCCAAATTTAATAACTTAAAAACAATTTTTAAATTTAATTAAAAACTCAAAATTCTAAGAATTCAAAATTTGGTCAAATTTGCACAATTATGGGCTCTATATCATTGTGCTATATAATAGTATAGATAGATACATATTAAATTTTGAATGGAAGAAAATTACAAATAAGATACAATCATATATATTAGAGATAATAATCAACAAATAATGAAAAATTCTTAAATGAATTAAAATGCTCAAAATTCTAAGAATTTGTCATTTGGCCTAAATTGCACAATCAAAATCAAAATTACATAATTATGGATCTTAAACCATTGTGCTATACATAATTGTACTTGCATATGCCCAATGCGATGCATCGAAGATGATTATATCATTGAATAATTTATTTTACTTTATGTGATTAAAACATGAATTGTAATTACTTTTCGCATTTAATGTAAGAAAATTTATTACTATTTAAACAAAATAATGTGAATATTTTAATTAAAAATATTGTGTTGGAAGATATTATACCTAAATAAGTTGTAGAACATCAAGAATTGCTCACTCTAAGTTTATAAATTATACAAAAACTTATAAAATGATAGAATTTTAAAAAATAAATAAAAGAATTAAGAAAATAAAAATAGCACAAAATATTTTACTAAATACACGTTTTAAATGAAAAAAGGAGTAAGCCAAGGATCTAATTATAAAACTCTTAGAAATTGAAATCAAACTTGATCACATTAAAGTGGATGAGGGTTGGAAATTACCTAGAAAGCAAATTCCAACAAAAGAGATAAAGACTTGCTTGAACTCCTTCAGTGCAGTCTCCCCTAGCATAGCAGGTTCATGGCTACTTTGCCCAACCAAATCAAGTTGGAATTAGCTAAAAATTTAACTGGTTATCACCAACATCTTGATGAATCTTTAGTAGAAAATTAGTCGAATTAGAAAATTGGAAGCCACTCCAGAAATGCCTCAAAGTTATTGCCTAAACACAGGATCTCCAAAAGGCTAGCAATCCAATTGTTTTGCCTCTAATAATAATTTCAACACACCAATGGACAATCCAATTCTCTCCAATGTTAGCTAGAAAATAAAAGAGAGAAGAAAAAGGATGAAGGCCGATTTTGGAGGTAGGAGATGAAGAAAAATGTGAAGTTTCAACATGAGGCAACACATGCAAAATTGGAGGGAAAGAGAGAATCTAACTATTAGATCTAAAATTGCTTGCATTTATATGTGTGTGGCCAGGCCACCTTCTTTATCTATATATAGATGAAGGAAAAGTGCGATGCCACCTTGGCATCACACCATCCTCAAGGTTGGTGCCACTTGCTTGCCAACTTGCAAGCAGGTTGCATGTAGATTTAACATACATTTGAATTTCATTTGAAATTTTTATTTCATTTAATGAAATGTCATCTAAATAAATTTTAATGCACTCTAAATGAACTTTTCATTTTATTTTTCCTTCAAAAAATAATTATTCATTTTAATTAAATTAAACACTTTAATTTAATTAATTAACATTTGACTTAATTCTTAAGTCAATTAGCTTCACTCTTTAAGCTAGGTATTGTTAACTTAACTCTTCAAGTTAACTTGATCAATTGATAGTCACGTGACACCAATTAAATTAACTTCTTAATTTAATTGATCTATTTTAACTCCTTAAATTGATTGAATCAATTTAACAATTAAATTGATCAAACCAACATGATCGAAAATTGTGTCAATTGTCTACCTCAAAAATCCGTCAAGTTGGAATCTTTCTAACTTTTAAAAATTTCCTCTTCATCAAGTGGAATTTCCAATTGGCTATTATGTGTGACATATTAGGTTCCAATATCCATTGGAAATGCACCAGAATTTTACTTCATATTTAATTGATTAATTTACCTTATTTTATTTTATTTATTATTTAAATTAAAAAATATAATACCTTAGAATTTATTAATTATTTATTTTATCCTATATTTACCTATAATTTTATTTAATTTTATTTATTATTTGCTATATCAATTCAAAGATGATAAATATATTTGATAATTAAATAAAAAAATATATAATAAGTTATAATTTTCTTGTAATAATGTTATATTATTATTAAGAATTAATAATTAAGAACTTAGAAATAAGTAATAAAGACGTCAAATTTATGGTAGGGTTACCTTTTCTTAGAAAATTAATGATTAGAATTCCAGCTATAGTGAACCACATATTCTATACAAAACATTGGACTTACACCCTAAAATCCCAGCCACCCATTCAATTTAAAAAAAAAAAAGAAAGAAAGAAAACAGAAGAGAAGAAGTAATGTTTTTAAAATCGGACCGGACAATGAACCAGTAATATTATTGATTATTAATTTAACCGGTTCAATCGGTTCAACCAGTGGTCGAACCGGTAAACGTCATTATGACACAAAAAATAAATTCTTTAATGCTAAATATTTGATATAATTTCAAAGATATTAAACAAAATAAAATAATAAATTAAATATAAACATTCATATATAACTACTACTTCATTAAATTTTAAAAAAATAAATTTATGTTTTAAAAAATTACATGTCTAAAATTTTTAATCATCATTTTCAACATAATTTTTTCTTTTCTTTTTTTAAAAAAATCAAAAATTAAAAAAAAAAGAAAAAAAAACTGAATCGGTTGAACCGGTCCAATTTTTACTAGTTCAACTGGTTTTTGATCGATTTTGACCGGTTTGAACCATTTCTTATTTTTATGGCTTAATCGAATTGGACTGGCCTCCAGTCATCGGTCGGACCGATCGAACCGGCTAATTTGGTCCAATTTTCAAAACATGGAAAAGAAGAGAGAAAAAGAGAAGAGGAACGGCGAGAGAGAGAGAGAGAAGAAACCGGCAACCTACTGTAGAGATTTTTCCAACCATCCTCTATACATTCCTTTGATGATTTTATTTGCGGCTGCCAATTTTGACTGTATGTGTATGAAGAACAATTTCGAACAAATTGTGGTTTTCCTTTCCCTTGACAATCTGCCACCAATTTTGACCGTATGAATATCAATTTTGAATGAATTGTGGTTTTCCATTCCCCTGACAATCAACCACCAATTTTGACCGTATGAAGACCAATTTTGAATGAATTTGTTGTTTTTCTTCTACCATGATAATCAGCCGTCCCTACCAATGTTTTCAAAATTAAATGGAAAAATATCTGATACCTTACTGATTACTTATTCAATCAGTTCAATAATTAAACTGATATGATGCTATAATAATATAATAATTATATTTAATTTTATAAATATATATAAATAATATTTTAATATTACAAAAAAATAAAACTTTCAATTATAAAAAGAATATTATTTAAAAAAAATTTCAACTTACTTAATTTTAAGTATATTTTTTTAGAAAATAGTACTATTTCATAATTTATCAACTATTAATAAATAAAAAATAATGTTTCATATTAATTTAAGTAATTATTCATTTTTTGTTTCAACTCAAAGTAAAATAAATTCTTCTACATTAAATATTCAATATAATTTAAAAGAGATTAAACAAAACAAAATAACAAATTAAACATAAGCATTCACATATAACTACCACTTTATTAAAATTCAAGAAAACAAATTCATATTTCAAAAAATTACATGTCCAAAATCTTCAATCATCATTTTTAACTCATAATTTCTCTTGTCTTTTTCACATTGTTTTCTTCATAAAAAAATGTAAAATTGTTAAAAAAAAAAAAAGTGAATTAGTTTTTTGATTGATTTTGATTGCCACCAGTTCATACATTGCAATCGAAAAGGACTAGCCTCCAATCATTGATCCGACTGATCAGACTGACCGATCAGGTCCGATTTTCAAAACATGGCCCCTGATAATCAGCAGCGAATGCTAACTAAAAAAAAATAATTTTGGAATTGAAAAATAGTTGAGGTTTGGTTGTGTGAGGAATGAACACGTATATAGGCAGAATATATAAGTATATGTATGGTCGAATACATGTATATATATGTTATTAGTTTGGCTATCCCTATTTTGTTGTTATTATTGTGGAGAAGATGTGTTTAGTTTTGGCTGTTTGGCAGTGATTTGATGAGTTTGGCAACTGTAGATGATGTATTTCTGTAGGATATTTATGATTTAATTACTATTCAATTCTAAAATTTATTTAGGATAATTTCTTACTTATATTTTGAAATTTAAATGAATCAAGTGACTTAACAATTAGGCTGATTGACATTTAGATATGATTGACATCTCGGATCGATCTTGAAGTTGAGTACCTAAACTTATAACTATTGATATTACTTTTCAAAATCAAAAGGATATATGTATAGTTACACATGTTATGAAACTTCTTTTCAATATTCACTGCACTATATATGTATTCCACTATGCACAAAAAAAATATTTTTATTGTTTTATTTCTGGATAAAAGAAAACTTATGCTTTTATGACTTTTTTTCATACTTCTAGACTAGTAAATTAAACTCAATGATCAACTTATTACTGTTACTGTTACTGTTAGTTGGATCCAACTTGGTTTGGGTATGTGAGGAACTTCACTAAGCAGTAGCAGGCTATCCAATTAAACTAAAACCCCCATGGCCTAATCCCCCCAACACACAATAGAAGTTGTTTGTAACTGAGGTGGGTCGTAGGAATTTCCAAGGACACTCGGGCACTATTTTGGTAAGGTCATACCTTCCCCGAAATGATAAGGGATTATTACGGTAAGAGTCATAATGGTGACTAGCTACAACAAATACTGTTTGATTA
Source organism: Jacaranda copaia (assembly GCA_014898725.1). Taxonomy (NCBI): domain Eukaryota; kingdom Viridiplantae; phylum Streptophyta; class Magnoliopsida; order Lamiales; family Bignoniaceae; genus Jacaranda; species Jacaranda copaia. The sequence goes on along the minus strand of JACGDI010005232.1, from coordinate 699,241 downwards.
TCGTATTCAAGTTGTTTATTTAGGAAACTATTTGTTAACTTCTTGATTGTTACTACTTAAGTATTTTATGAATCCCACATATGTTTTCTCAAATATTTTCATTGCACAAATAATTTTAATTCATGAATTTATATTACACATATTTAGCACTCATTGAGTCTTTTACTCATATGCTTTTCTTTTTGTTAACTTCCTTCTGGCAGACATAAATCTTAACCCTAATGGGGAGGTAAATTCTGCGTACGATGAGAATTAAGATTGAAAGCTTAGTTTAGATTTTGCAGTAAACTATTACATTTCTCCTAAACTTATTATTTTTATTTTATTATCATGGATTCTATTTATTTTTGTTAAAGTTAGGTAATGGTACTTTGAGTTTCTATGTATAAAACTAGTATTGGATTTGTTTGAGTTCTTGTTTAACTTTAAGAGTTTAGATTGTTAATAATATATATTTAGGATTGAGTTTCACACTTCGAGACTACATTGTATGATTTGATTTTAGGGTGTGATAAGACATAAGCTCACAACCCTTATGATTTATTGAATATTAAATATTCACATTAGTCTAAATTCCTTTAAACTAATGACTCAATTAAATCAATCTCATTAATTAAAGAGTACTTAATCTTCATAGTCGATGTCCAACCTCAAGCCTATGGAGCCCAACTAATTGTCCAAAATGAATACTTTTGGAGAATCACTCTAGCTTTATGCTTACCATGCAAATACAGTTCTTCTGTCTCTCATCTCCCAAAATAGGCCTAGGACAAGATATTTGCTAGCTCCCTAATAACCTCAATACTATGTTTCTATTTCTAATGTTCTATTTCAATTTTTGACCTCATCTTTGGAAAACTCATTTTTCAAATTGTCATACTTCCTTGTGCAAGGACTCCTTAGAATCAATCATTATAGAATATATAAAAGATACATTCATCCTTCACAACAATGAAGAGTCGGATCCCATCTTTGATCTCACAAACCTCCCTATTTAAGTAGCTCATACCCAATCGCAACCCAAAAAACTTACTAAGTGGTCAAAAAGGAGTTAAAGCATGAGGACTTAAGCATAAGGCTACCATAGATCCTCAAGTCAAAGAATTAATTATATGCACTAGAATAAGTTGGAGAGCTTTCCATTACAGACTTGTCACTATAGCTATCTAGTAGATTCTCTAGGCGGGCCATTAGTAAACTTATTCTCTAACAAGTACCTACTAATATACACCCATATCTCATATGGATTGCTTATGAAATGGAGCAATATCTAACCTTTTGATTTATGTATCGTTAGTGTAAATCTATCTGGATCTTAGATGCTCTGTCTCATAAGATCTTATGACTTGAAAGATTTAAGATCATGACCATGTAAAACTTATTTCATGATCACCACCAAGTGAAGTAACCAAGTCCCATAGTCTTTTGTGATCTAAGGGCTTCAACGAAATGCCAGTAAGTAATATAATTACAAGATGAAAATGAATATTATTCAATCAAAATTGTGTCATAAGTGAAATAGTTTACATGCCAATCTAATTAGCTTGTGGGGCTCTATTCCAACAACAAATCAGATATATGTACATACATATTTTGAAATAATAAATAAGCAAATAATTTTTTTATATAATATAAAGCTTTTTTGTATGATTTCTCAATAATATGGAAGTTATAATTACAATTTTCATGATATTTGAGAATTTTAAATGTTAAATATTTATCGTTAGAGTAAATATATAATATTTTTGTGCCTTTTCTATGAAAATAGCTTACATAATGTTATAATTATTTGATAACTAATTCAATAAGTAGTTTGTAACATTTAAGTTTTATAAGCTAAGATATCTCTTAATATTTCATATAACTCTGGTAAGTAAAATTTATTTATTTTTATTTATATATGTTGTTATTTTATTAATTTTGAAATTATCAATTAACATGTAGCACCCCTTCTTGGGTTTACACCCAAGTTGAGGTGCCACTTCATTCAAGCCTGAAATGCATTTCAAATGATAACAAAGGAATCTAGAATTTAACCAACTTAAAGGAAAAACAACTTGCACTAATCCAAAAGATCGCTTTGTTGAGTCAAATAAGTACAACCAAGTGTCTTAGATTCAATACAAATATTCACACAAGATCTCTTCGATGGCTATCTCGATTAGGTGTATGGTATACTATTCACATAACATCCTTTAGTAACTATTTGAATCAAGTGGTAATATATACAGTTATAGTACGTAATCTATTACAATCTTGCTCACCATCATCACTTGTATCTCACTTAGTCCTATTTGGTAAATGAATAAAGAATAGCAAGGAGGGTGAGCCTTAAAGACTTAGTAAGGGAAATACAGAGGAAAATTGCTGAATTTCAATGGCAATTAACAAGGTTATTGAGAATAAATTAGATAATCAATTCATGCTTGACGAAAATCAGATTTAGACTCATAAAAATATAAAACGTGTAAACATTTAGCTGGTCTATTGGCATCCTTCCTTATTGCTCCTCGATGAATACAGGATAACATTATAATAGCATTTAACCTAAACATGAAAAAAATTTTCCTTATATCTCTATTTTCTTGAACACACAACTTGGCATGTAACAATTTTCTTTTATGGCATGGTCAGTTGTATGCCATATCCCATCACTCATAATTCATTACCTCCAGTTACCTGTAAGTTAGAATCGAAGGTGGGTACTAACTAAAAGATCTACCACCATCGGTATTTTTTGCTTGACTATCTTTCCAAACCTAGCCCTAGGCTCAACTTTCTATGGCGTCCCTCTGGGTTGAACTTCCCAAGGGCATCCCCATGGGTTGAATGATATAATTCCAATTGACAACAATTCAACTTTTAAGACAATAAACACGAGTATAACCAAGTAAAGTTTGGAAGAGGTCTAGTACTAAAATCCAAAGGTGCTAACGGGGATAGACTCAAGAGGGGCCCTCACTGGACATGCCTTGTCAACTAGTATTGCTCTTTGCTCTGCTTGGCACATATTTTATAGTACTAACCGAACAAGATATTCAAAGGGATCAAGAATACAACAATGTACAAGTTTGGAATAATAATATACACAATATACTGGCCAACAAGGCTATTTTAGAATAGTAATCCAAGCATTTAGATGGGATAGGCACTCAGCTGATACAATCAATAATCAATTATGCCATCAAGGCCAAATAACCAACACATGGAATAGTTCATGAAAGCCATCATGGTCAAACAATAGTGGTATAGAATGAGTTCAAATATGTCGACAAGGCCACGGGTTTTACTAAATAATATCAGAAGCAAGAATTAATGAAATAAACCCCCACAGAGGTTTACAAAATGAGTAATAGATAACAAATAAGACCTCAAATGATTCATGAATTTCAATAACCAAGATTTAGCTACATAGCGGAAACAAGTTTAACCTTAATAGACATTTATCATAATCGACAAATAGGTACAATCAAGTGCAAGATTGGCAGGCCTTCATAGGGGTACAATAAAATAATGAGTAGGTTTATATAAGTCAAAGACCAAAGCGGTGGAGCCTTACATAGTTCAATGATTAACAATATAATGATAATAATAATTAAGACATGTATCAGATTCATGGAATCTCATAAGGTTCAAACATATTGAAATTACTTTAGTTAAACGAGTACTGGGTTGGTGGATCCTCACCTCAAAAGCCTCAGAAGTGAAATCATAGCTTACTGGTCTATGGAACCAAACTCCTTATCACCTAACCAAAAGAATAGGCTCAATGTCAAAACACTTGTTTGGACCCCTTTTAACAATAATTAAGCTGTTAACACTAAAATAATAAACTTACCCTTGCAATATTATAAAATTAGGCCTAATTATACTAATTAATTGAACTAGTGATAATTACATTCTAATTATGCTGATTAATTTAATAATAATTATGTTCAATTACCAATCTAAGCCCCTAATTTCCAAATTTATGTCACCCTTATGAATCTTACATACTTTTCGAAAGGACCAATTTTTCATAATATCACACAATTAAATTTCTCTTTTGTATCTATTTACTCAATTAAATGAAAACTAGTTTATGATCAATAATTCAAGTCCATGTTTTATTTATATTAAATTCACATGCAACCATTCTAGCCTATAATCCAAATTTTGGTCCAATTTACTTCTGAAATTAGCCTAATAATTTTCTCAGATTAAACTAGGAATCAAATTAATTGATAAATCAAACTTTTACCAAAATAACTGTGTTCAAGGTCAATTCATAATCTGAAGCCTTGTTGCATGTGTTCGGATCATTTCCCTGGAGATTCCGCCCTAAAGTCGCCCGACTGCCGTCACTAGCCCTCAACAGCCGCTGTGTGCTGTTGCTAGAAATGTGCATAGCTACCACCATTTAACTTGTCCAGCTATGCTAATTAAAACCCCTCAACCAATTGTGTAATTCGATGCTAGAGTTGGAGATAATTGGGCAAAACTGCCACAACTCCACCATTACCCCTGCCTTTCATTTTTTTCAACTTCATTACCGTCATAGGTTAAATATAGAAATTGAAGCCACCATGTTGTTCCTTGAGCTGAACTTGTCAAAGCCCATTGCTTGATCTCTATAAAAAGCCACCATAATAGGGGACCTACCATGCTCCATCATAGTAGCCACTTTGAGCTCGATTTCTGGCTACCTTGCTAGATAGTTTTGGGTGAACTTAGTATGGTTGTGTTCCTTATTCATAGTGGAAAAGATTGATAACAAATTTGCCTAGGTTTGGTTGCCAGAGAGAGGTTGCTAGTGAGAGAGAAATGGTGAAGGGTAGGTGGGTGAAATGAAAAAGAAAGGAGAAAATGTTACTTTTATAAAATTTGACTTTTATTAATTAGAGATTTACCCCTCTACTTTTGTTCTTTTTCAATTAGGTCCCTTAGGAATTTTAGTGCCTTATTTTAACCCCTAAGACGTGTTAGTATCTCTCTTTGACCCCTTTGACCCAAAATAATTGTGTTTAGGTCCCCAAAACTTTAAATGATGGTGTAATTAGGTATTTTCTATTTGTATTTTAACTCCTAAAACTTTGAGAATTAGTTAAATTTTAATGAAACTTATATAAATAAATTTTAAATAAACTTTTACTAATGATATGATTTTTTCAGGGATGTTACACACTCTCCCCTTAAAAGAATCTAGTCCCTAGATTCTCACTTTCAACTTGAAGATTTCGTTTAATAATGACACACATATGGGTCATATTCCTAGGTTACCTCAATCAAACATTAGCTCATCCCATTGTCACAATAACATCTTCAAATCCCTGTTGATGCTTATTTCCCAAAGATTTCAAGAATGTCCTTAACATATCCATTCTTAGTAATGCTCCTAGTGCTACTTTATTCTTTTAAGGTTATCTAGTAATCCCAAATGATCCCATAATCATGGTTTAGTTATTAGTCATCACTTAAAGTTTTCCTTTGATTTTCACAATCAAACTTATAGGGAGTAAGTTAAACTATCCCAATAAAGAATCTTAAACCTTCTTGGTAATCTCATAAAAGAATTAAGCGTCTTATACTTTTTTTCAATAGAGTATCCTTATGCACATGATCACATCTCATACTTACATGATATTTATATCAAAGAGCAGTTAAGTTCAAACTTAATATGCTAGCCTTCATGATAGATCATACATTCCTAAACTGCCAGCTACGAGTTTACAAAACTAACTATTCTAGATATATCTACAAACAATCCAATTATCATTCCTTAGATTTCACTTGAGAGATAAAACCAAGAACATGTGGGATCAAACTCATTTATGATGTTCAAAACTTAGTTTGACTCACTAATTTCTTGTTTTCCTTTGTCCTTTGGAGCTCATCAACTCGAGTTTCTTAACTTATTTATTCTAGTTTGAGTCTTTCACATTTCAACTTATTTCCAAGAAAAATCACTGGTTTCTACGCCTAAGATCAAAGTTTTCCATTTTTAGTGATACTCATATCTATCCTCCACTTATTTTGCCTACCACTAAATACAAAAATTTCATTTTTAAACCTAAAGTGTTTGTCAATTCTTAGATTGACCCGATTTATACTTAGTACATTCACAATCTGCAAGAATTTCTCTCTTCTATTCTTGGATGATATCTTTATTTCCTTAAAACAATCACCATTCCAATAGTCCTACGCATAGGCAAGATAGTCAATCCTATAGCTTACGTTTCTCCAAGGTATATGAGATCATTCTTGTATAACAAAATTTCCTTTATTTATCAAGTTTACTTGACGCTTTAATTATCTCGTCATTCCTTAATTCATGCCCCTATATTTTACTTATATGATCCTTTTAGTGATTTAGGGGTACAATTCTAAAAATTCCTCGAGGTTATCCTTAGTATGGTATCTGTCATGCTCCCAAAATTACCAGCCTCAGTTGCATATCCGTAGGGTTATAAGGTTCTTTATTTCACTATAATGAGTTTTGTGCCTCAAGTCTTTCTATCTTCGGATCTACTAGCAAGATGGAGAAATGAAGTCAAATATTACCTTTTTTTTCTTCCTACAAGATATTTCAAATTAAGGTACCTCTGTTGTGGTCTTTGAGCATTTCAGTTTTGTTGACTGATAATCATTCACTACAACTTAGTTGACAGAGGATCCATTGATGTTTGTAGATATTCTAGCAATGTCGCACCTATCATATCGTGATTCTTCGCCTTAGAGAACAAGCTTGGGCGTGTGTCTTAAATATTAATAATATCAGAATGGCTACTTTATTTTATAAAATAGGATATCCAAATATAAACCAATTTAAAACTCAAATTGAAATACACGATATAAGAGATACAATTCTATTTATTTTAAATGGTTCATGTGCAATACTATCATTGTACATATAGATTGGTGCTTAGTAGTCATTGAAAATACATAGTCTAGTGACCTAGTTGGCATTTAATAATTCAGGATGGGTAGAATTTGCTAGATCATGCATATCATTATTATAATCAAATGCTCATCATATCTTACTTACTGAGTTAACTAGTCACTCATATGCACATGTGTACGCCTTAACCATTTCTCTAATTAGCACGCCTCATTAGTTTTCAGTTCCCTTATCAATACTACGGTGTCTGTTCCCATTTCAAATATAGGTCCTATTCTCATCTGTACATTTTATACTCTTAAACTTCAGAATTGTATCCCATTATGTCGTTGATCTCTATCCCTTTATATTTTTCCCACTTTCATTTGGATGATTCCTCGTAACTTCATTGTGGTCGACAATCATTCCCTAACAATGATATCATTTAGGTCTCACATACGAATTCATCAAATATAATCTTATCTATATACCCTTTTTTAAATCATCAAATGCAATTCTATTCAGGTGAATCCTTAGTTTATAAATCTAAAATCCCACAAAACATATCTAAATATGAAATGTTTCTCCAAATTCCACCTTTTCAAAATTCAAGGAATCCCGTGCTTGACATCCCTATATTACTAGATCATACACTAGTCATCCTAGAACATATCTTTTCATTATTGATTATTTCTTTATTTCTATAACCTATAGTCTCAAATTCCATCAGTAGGACTAGGGTACGATTTCCATTTCCTATTTCCTAAAATATTGGTTCTTTTATCAGTGTTAATCCATTTAACATCCTCAAGCTTCATTAGAGAATCATACTTTATCAGGTACTAACTTTTGTCTCATCTTAACATTGTTGATAATCATTCAAATCCTCTCCACTATTATCGTAATTATCTTTCCTAGCATAGCTATGCCAACCAAATTTCAACCACATTCAAACACCATTTACTATTCACTTCAAAATAATCATTCACTTACCAAGTACATATTTTCCTAGAACAATCCTTTACACATCATATGCCACTACCACAAATATTGCTCGAACAATATTGATTTCCAAAGTAATTCTTGCTAAACAAAAGTGATTCTTCACAAAATAGTCATTCCGTTCAAGTTAAAACTGTATATGCATGTCAAGCATCCTTATTCCTAAGTGTCATTTTAACTACCGAATTCATCCCTATCTAAAATGATCATTTTCCATCATGTTATCCTTAATAATTGTTTATTTCCCAAATGTACTCCCTTCCACAATAATACTTTTTCCTGTGCATCTATATAATCTAATTCTCACCCATAAGCACGTAATAGAGATTTCTTTGCCCCTAAGGTAACTACCTTCCAGCTACTATAAAGTCTCTTGGAATGCTCCTTACTTGTCATATATAACTTCCATAAATAATGCTCACACAATGTGAATTCCCAAACTAATTCTCTATTCACTGAGTGCAAATTTTCCCAAAAGCTCATATCTAAGAATCATATCTTAGCGTAGCTTGGGCTTTCCAAACCTAAGCTTTGGTACTATCTCTATACACCCCTTTTCAGGTTTGCTCCCAAGCTGAGGCGCCACTCCATTCAAGCTTGAAATATAATTCAAATGATAACCAGGGAATTTGGAATTAACCAACTCAAAGGAAAAACAACTTGCACTAACCTAGAAGTTCGCTTCACTGAGTGAAATAAGTACAACCATGTATCTTAGATTTAATACAAATATTTACACAAGATCTCTTCAATAGGTGTCTCAATTAGGTGTATACTATACTATTCACATAACATCCTTTAGTCACTATTTCGATCTAGTGGTCACATATATATAGTCATAACACCTAATTTGTTACAATATAGTCTCTCTAGCTCTCCATCATCTCTTACATCTCATTTAGTCCTATTTGGAAAAAGAATAAAGAATAGCAAGGAAGGGGAGTCTTAGGACTCAGAGAGGGAAATACATAACAGAAGATAGAGGAAAAATGTTGAATTTCAATCGTAATTAACAAGGTCATTGGGAATAAATTAGATAATCTGTTCATGATTGGTGAAAATCAGATTTAAACTTATAAAAATATGAAATATGTAAACATTTAGCTAGCCTATTAGCATCTTTTCTTATTGCTCATTGATGAATAACGATAACATTATAAAAGCATTTAACCTGAACATGAAAAACTTTTTCCTAATCTCCCTATTTGCTCAAGCACACAGCTCGGCGTGTAACAACTTTCTTTTATGACATGGTCAGCTGCATGCTAGATCCTACTACTTATAGTTCACTACCTTCAGCGACTTGTAAGTCAGGATTGTAGGTGGGTACCAGTTGGAAGACCTATCACCATTGGTCCGTTCCATCTGTTCGTCGTTTTGGACCTGGGTCTAGGCCCAACTTCCCATGGCGTCCCTCAAGTTGAACTTTCCAAGGGCGTCCCCATGGGTTGAATGATATAATGCCAATGGATAACAATTCAATTTTTAAAATAATAAACACGAGTATAACTAAGTAAAGTCTAGAAGAGGTTTAGTGCTAAAATCCAAAGGTGCTAACAGGGACAGACTTAAGAAAGGGCCCTACTAGACATGCTTTGTAAACTACTGTGGCTCTTTACTCTGCTTGGCACATATTTTGCAATACTAACTGAATAAGATATTCAAAAGGGTAAAGAATACAACAAGATATAAGTTTGGAACAATAATATGCACAGTACACTAGCTAGCATGGCCATTTTGTAATAGTAATACAAGCATTCAGTTGGGATGGGCACTCGGTCGATACAGGCAATAATTAATTATGCCATCAATGCCAAATAAGTGATACACTGAACAGTTTATGAAAGCCATCATGGTCAAACAATAGTGATACATAATGAATTTAAATATGTTGAGAAGGCCACGAATTTTACTGAATAATATCAAAAGCAAGAATTAATGAAATAAACCCTCACAGGGGTTTATGAATTAAGCAATAGATAACAAGTAAGTCCTTAAATGATTCAAAAATTACAATAACCAAGATGCAGTTGCGAAGCAAAAACATGCTTCACCCTCACAGCAATTTATCACAATTGACAGATAGGCACAATCAAGTGCTAGATTAGCAGGCCCTTACAGGGATACAATAACATAATGAGTATACTTATATAAGTCAAAGACCAGAGCGGTGGAACCTCACAAGATTTAATGATTAATAATATAATGATAATAATAATCAAGACAAGTGTCACATTGATGGAACCTCATAGGGTTCAAACATATTGAAATTGCTTTACTTAAACAAATACCAAGTTGGTGGATCCTGACCTCAAAAGCCTCTGGAGCGAGATCATAGCTTATTGGTCTATGGAACCAAACTCCTTGTTACCTAACCAAAAGAACAGGCTTAATGCCAAAACATTCATTTTGACGCCTTTTTAACAATAATTAAGCCATTAACACTACAATTTTTACGAAAGTCCTATTTGTTTCAATCAGTGAACTTATCCTTGCAACGTTACAAAATTAGGCCTAATTATACTAATTAATTGAATTACTTTCTAATTGCATTGATTAATTTTATAATAATTACATTCTAATTACCAATCTGAGCCCAAAATTTCCAAATTTATATCACCTTTACGAATTTTACATAATTTTTGAAAAGGCCAATTTTTCATAATCTCATATAATTAAAATTTTCTATTGTATCTATTTACTTAATTAAATGAAAACTAGTTTATGATCAATGAGCTGAGTCCACGTTTTCCTTATTTTAAATTCACATGCAACCATTCTAGCCTATAATCCAAATTATGGTCCAATTTACACATATTTACTTTAGAAATTAGTCTAATGATTTACTCTGATTAAATCAAGAATCAAATTAACTGATAAATAAAATTTTAAAAAAATGACCGAGTCCAAGGTCAATTTATAATCTAAAACCTTATTGCATGTGTTCAAATCGTTGTCCCAGAGATTCTGCGGGACTGCCGTCACTAGCCGTTGGCCACCACTATGCGTTGTCCCTAAAAATGTGCACAACCACCACCATTTAACTCATTTAGAGATGCTGATCAAAACCCCTCAATTTGTAATTATCAATGGTTCAATTAATTAGTTTAATTAGGCCTAAGTTTGTAATGTTGCAAGGATAAGTTTGTTGATCAAAATGAATAGGACTTTCATAAATATTGTAATGTTAATGGCTTAATTATTGTTAAAAAGGGGCCAAACCAAATGATTTGACATTGAGTCCGGTCTTTTGGTTAGGTGACAAGGAGTTTGGTTCCACAAACCAATAAGCTATGATTTCATTTCTGAGGCTTTTAAGGTGAGGATCCATTGACTTGGTACTTGTTTGAGTAAAGTAATTTCAATATGTTTGAACCCTGTGAGGTTCAATCAATCTGATACCAATCTTGGTTCCACCACTCTGGTTTTTAACTTATATAAGCCTCTAATTATTTTATTGTACCCCTGTGAAGGCCTGCTAATTTGGCACTTGATTGTCCCTATCTATCAATTGTGATAAATCCCTGTGAAGGTTAAACTTGTTTTCATTCTATAACTGCATCTTGGTTATTGAAAGTCATGAATTGTTTGAGGTCATGTTTGTTATATATTACTCATTTCATAAACTCATGTGAGGGTTTATTTCATTGATTCTTACTTATGATATTATTTAGTAAAATCTGTGGCCTTGTTGGCATATTTGAATTCATTCTATATCACTATTATTTGACCATGATGGCTTTCATGAACTATTTCGTGTATCAATTATTTGGCCATGATGGTATAATTGATTATTGATTGTATCTATCGAGTGCCTATCCCAACTGAATGCTTGGATTACTATTCTAAAATGGCCTTGTTGGTTAGTGTACTATGTATATTGTTGTTTCAAACTTGTTCCTTGTTGTATTCTTGACCTTTTTGAATATCTTGTTTGGTCAATACTACAAAATATGTGTCAAGTAGAGCAAAGAGCCACACTAGTTGACAAGGCATGTCTAGTGGGGGCTTTTCTTGAGTCTATCCATATTAGCACCTTTAGATTTTAGTAATTGACTTCTTTCAGACTTTACTTGATTATACTCATGTTTATTGTCTTAAAAGTTGAATTGTTATTTATTGACATTATATCATTCAACCCATGGGAACACCTTTGGGAAGTTCAACCCAAAGGGATGCCACGGGAAGTTAGGCTCAATGCTAAGTCCGAAAAGATGGCTAGGTGGAATGGATCAATGGTCATAGGTCTTTCGGTTAGTACTAACCTACAATCCTAACTTATAATTAGCTGGAGGTAGTGAATTGTGAGTAGCAGGATCTGGCATGTAGGCATGTAGTCGACCATGCCATAAAAGAAAGTTGTTACATGTCGAGCTGTGAGCTTGAGCAAATGGAGCGATAAGGAAAAGGTTTTCATGTTCAGGTTGAATGCTATTGTAATGTTATCCTATATTCATCGAGGAGCAATAAGGAAGGATGCCAATAGGCTAGCTAAATGTTCACATGTTTCACATTTTTATGAGTCTAAATTTGATTTTTGTCAATCATGAACTGATTATCAAATTTATTCTCAATGACCTTGTTAATTGCCCTTGAAATTTAACATTTTTCCTCTATCTCTTGTTATGTATTTCCCTAATTGCGTCATTAAGACTCACCTTCCTTGCTATTCTTTATTCTTTTTCCAAAACAAGAATAAGTGAGACGTAGGAGGCAATGGTGAGCAAGAGAGACTATTTTGTAACAAATTAGGTGTTATGACTATATATATGACCACTTGATCGAAACAGTGACTAAAGGATGTTATGTGAATAGTATAGCATATACCTAATCAAGATAGCTATCGAAGAGATCTTGTGTGAATATTTGTATTGAATCTAAGATACTTGGTTGTACTTATTTCACTCAGCGAAGCAATCTTTTGGGTTGGTGCAAGTTGTTTTTCCTTTAAGTTAGTTAAATTTCAGATTTTCTAGTTATCATTTGAATTGTATTTCAAGCTTGAACGGAGTGGCACCTGAGCTTGGGTGCTACAAATATCGTGTAAACTCTATTATAATGTGATAGCAATTGGGAGTAGTTTAGTTATTTTATGCAGCCATAGAAGCATGATGCATCATTTTTTTAGTGTAAACAATTGCATGCATGAGTATACAATTATTTAAGATAAATTATTGTTTTGTTTGGCCCCATAGCATTTCTTTAAATGCTTATAGCATGTGTTTTTGCATTAATACTATTATGTGTAATTATAATTATGCTTGCTAGAATGCTATGTGGATTTACATGTTATTTGTTTAGGTGAAGTTATATAACAAGAAATTGACCGAGCGTTAAATTTCCTAGCATAGCAGCATTCTATGCCAACGACTATAACATTATAATGGCTAATTGATTCCTCAAAAATTGCTTAAATGCTAGACGATAAAATTAAGGAGATTATTATAACATTAGTATTCTACACAAATTGAAAAAACATTAGTATTCTACACAAATCATTTTCAATACAGGCTATGAGGTTGGGGAAAATTTTTTAAAAAGGAAAAAGAAATCTATGAATGCTTCTTTCTTTTGAACATTCTAAAAATTTTATTAACATGAATGTTGAGACAGTGGGATTAATCCATATTATAGGTGGAATTAAAATATTTTATGTTGGCACAAGTGAGAGTCTATAACGGCTAGTACTAAAATTATGTACAAGTATTTTGTGTCATTTATATGTCATTAATTAAGTAATGGAAATAGTATTATACTTCCAATGACCAATTTGTTCTATAGTGGTAGTTTTTAATAATTAATTTTGATATTATTCATTGATAAATATAAATATTGCATCATTATTTAGAGGTTATACTAATGTCTTCGGAAATGCACTAAGCATGCTGTCACTTGATTGGCAGAAATAATTATGTGATATTTGTTATCCTGTGCAAATTGAAGAACATATGCATATTACTTCCAATAAAAATATATCAAAACTATTTATTATTTGGGGACTAACTAAAATTAATTATAGAGATGAATTTTGCTGAGGGTGTTATTTTAGTTATTTTAAAGCTACTTTTCTAGACTTTAAAGTTTACTTAATTGCTTGGGTGTTTAGGGGAAAAATTAATTAATTAATAAGGCTTTATCTTAAAGTTATGATAAGCCATTAGTACCTGTATGAAGGGAGGCAATCATAGCTTTATGATAACGACAAGTGTCGTGACTCTCTATTGATTCAACTCCAATTTCTTTCATATTTTATGCGATTTTATTTTTTATGCATTTTAATTTTACATATTTATATTCATGATGATGATAATTTTTGTTTTCTTTTATTTTTATAATTTTAACACAAATCATACAATATCCACAACAATTCTTGCCCATATTAGATTTGAATTTGTGGCATCCTTTTTATCCGTTAATCCACGCAATACTGAAGAAAATTGAAGGGACAAGAAACAGAAGAAATTTTGTATGCATATGCGGATGATAGGATCATTTAAAGATAAAACTGAGAGAAACATGCATGTCCACTCCTTAATTTAGTTCATGGAGTTGAGCTCATCATGACCATATATTTTCAACAGTTTGTCTAAGTATAAATACTCACAAGAGAATTAATGTCGAGCAGAACAAGAGAGAGCAGGACAAGCAGATGCTCATGTACTTCGGCAAAGGAAAGAAGAAAAATAAAAAGAAAGAATAAAAGGATCGATAGGTAGATAGTCTCTCAATCTAAAGGAAAAAGTGTAGATGTATGTTAATTAGAAAAATTATTGAGAGCGCCTCTGATCCAGACAAACTTCTTTCTTTCTTTGTTTCTTTCTTTCTTTTGTGAGATTTTCACTTCTTTACTCTTGTCTGTCTTAAAGCCTAAAGCTGGTAAACTAAATTAAATAAGGCTTAACATATTTATAAGATGGCAATCGGAGGAGGTATTGGTCCCGGAGGCGGAAAACAATATGAAGGCCGTGTTACGCCATTCGTCATCATCACTTGTATAGTAGCCGCCACCGGTGGGCTCATTTTTGGCTATGACATTGGTATCTCAGGTAATAATTATGAGGTCAATAATGGATTTTTTCTATTGTTGATTTTTATTAATTAATTATATTTATAGTGGAATATTATCCATGGATAATATATAATTAATTAATTATGTTGAAGGCATGAATATATATTGTCATTTTGCAGGAGGAGTTACATCAATGGATGAGTTCTTGCAGAAATTCTTCCC